>JAOEHY010030271.1:42018-63601 GCA_025447955.1 Psilopsiagon aurifrons | reverse complement strand
TGATCAGTGCATTGCTTCAGATGGGTTTATCAAAAGTAGAGCTGGTCAAAGGAAGCAGATACAGATTCCTTGTGTGCACTGCAAGCTGGTTAAGGAAATCAACACTGCTCATTTAATGAATTCCCTTTCTGCAAACTATAAGTAATTAGAGTAAATAAAAGGCAAATCCCACCAGTCACGGCTGCCCATTGCACACCGCAAAGCCACAGTGCCTATTTTCAGTGTGCAGATAGTATCTACTAAGTGAGGGTCCCTCCATCACATCAGGAAGCAGCTCAGAAGAGGGTTTGGTAACCACCTGGACATGGGCTTCAGGCCGCAGGGCTCAGCGCCAGCCCGAGGTCCACCAACGTGACCTCTGAGCAAGAATCCTTGTGCCGTGCAGCTGTGCTGGGCAGTGGTGTGGTGGGACATGGTCACTAGATGGTAACGTTTGCTGGAGAGCATTTGGATCAGATTGAAATGATTGATGAACCCAAACTGAATTTGCGGGAGAGCTCCAGGGTGAGGTCAGTGTGACTGCTAAGGCTGTGCCTTACACTGGCACTGACAAGCTGCCCTAGGAGATTTGAGCCTGGAAGCGTGGGAAGAAGCCCTGATTCTGGTCCACTACTGACTACAGGAGTTTGGGGATGGCAGACTGAGCATCCCTCTGGATGACAGGAGGGGGAGGGAGAGTTTTCCGCATGCTTGCTTTCTGGTTTTATGCAGGAAATCACAAAGTCATGGAATAATGTTGGTTGGAAGAAACCCCTGGAGGTCAAAGGCAAAGGTCTTGCTCAAAGGTCGGTCAAGTTCATGTAACCATAGCATCTTCAGCATGCGCTCGGAGGGGAAATCCATGCTGGAATGCCAACAACTTCAACACGTCTTGGAAGGTGAGGGGTGACCCGTAGCCTCCTGTGCTTGCCCTCAGTCCCATTTCCTTCCCTGCACAGGCTGGGACTGGTTGTCACTTGTGGCTGTTTTCACTGGGGTATGGAGAAGAAAAACTGTGATGCACTTAATGCTGATTTAAACACAATCTACGGGTTGTGGTGGTCCTCAGTTTGCCTGAAGCGTGGGCATTTCTGTCACAGCACATCCAGCACTGGCTCCTGCGGCTCCACATGAGCTGGGACCCGTTCAGCAAAGAGCTTCCAGGAAGGTTCAGGGGCTGGAGTGGGGAGGGAAGAGGGATCGCAAACAGGGAAATGACTGCAAGAGCTCATGTTTATTGGCAAGAAGCAGCACAATTAATTGCTTTCTAGAAGCAAGGAACAAAAGATTCCACTTTCCTAGGCCTTTCCTACCAGTCAGTGTTGTAACACACCCTGGTGCTTGGGAGTTGAGGCCAGGCAACTCCAGCCTTACCTGTCTGTTAAGGGACTTGCTGCAGTTAGTTATTTCTGAAGCCTTTCTAAATGTCAAATCCTGATCCAGGAGCTTCCAGTGATCCATCCTGGGCAGCTCTGTTGATAAAACCTCAACTGGGGATGAGCCATTGACTGTCCTGGGTCCTCTCTGTTCCTCCGGGCTTGCACTGACCCTTTCCTAACCCAAACCCGCACCACTTGGGTGCTGCTTCCCTTCCTCGTGCTGGCTGATGGACACAGCCCCACCAACCCAGTCCTCATCCATGTGGCCAGCGTGCCTTCATGGTTTCTCCCATGCGGAGGTGAAGGCTTGTCTGAGCCCCATAACCGGGGAAGCAAAGAGCACTGGAGACAAAGCCAGAGGATTTCTGCTTATGGGAAGAGGTTGTTGTCTTCTGCAGGTCTCCTGACGTGCAGTGGCCGGCACCCCATGACCAGACCCTCCAAGTCAGCCCTCTTGCATGGAGAAGCCTCTCCCCGTTTGGCTCCTGCTCCCAGTGCCGGGGACAGGATGCGCGGAGCTGACACCGGGAGCGGCTGTCCCAGCTTGTGGAAACTTCCTTGCCTTTTTAAGGACATGCCAAGTGCTGTGCTCTAACTTTAGCACAAAGGTATGGTTGACTCGGCTTCTTTTATTAATGGATGGGTATAAATATATCTGCTCCCGGTGCCTGCCTTGTTCTTCCATGTGTAAACACCGAGCTCTGTCCCAGCTCCTTTTGATGGTGAGTCCCTCATCCTTTGAATCACAAATCACCTTTTTGTGTGTCAGGAGGAAGCACCCAAGCCCAAAGTCACTTTGGTTTTCATAGCGCTGGTGCTCTCCAGCCGAACTCTGCTCAGAAAGCACCGATTTCATGCAGCTCTGCAGCAACAGCAGATCCGGGGTTAATGCTTCTATTGCAGCAGCCTCCGCGCTCATCTGCAACCTCAGAGCACTGCAGCCCCAGAGCACTGCAGCCCTCTCCCACTCTTGAGAGGATGTCGCCCATCGTCCCCGATGGGAGGCTGGGAAACCTCCCTTTGCCTTTAGAACACTGGGGCTTTACTTCTTTGGTCAGTGCGCCCTGGTTCTGCTGGCTCTGCTCTAAGAGATGCTGCTCCCTAGAAACAGCTCCTGCTTTTGGCCCTGCATGGCTCACGTTGGCAAGATGCTACTGGCTGTCCCCATGCTTCCACTGAGGATGGAGGCAGGTCTCCTCCTAGTGAAGGGTGGGTGCAGATGCTGGTGCCCTGAGCATGGGAGGCTTGGGAGGGCTTCAGTCACCCCAGCGTGATCATGGGCAGGCACCAGGGGTTTGCTGCCTGCTCCCATGTCGCACTCAGCTATGGATAAAGGAAAAAGGAAAGCAGGCACAGCCCCATGCCGTGGTGGTTGGGGGTTTCCTACCTGCATCGTGGTGGGCTGAATGGAAAGTCTGGGAGGCAAAATAGAATGTTCAGGGCTGGGAAAAAGCCAGTGGCTGCCGAGCTTGCCCTGGAGGGTGAGGAATGAGCTGCTGCAGGGCTGTGACCTGGGCATGATGCACTGATTTCTCCTCCACAGGCCAGCCATGGGGCTCACAGTGTAGGAATGCAACCGACCCACCCTTGCTTGCCACTAGTGCTGCGGCATGAGTGCAACTGAGCCAAGGTCCAGAGAGAGGAGTCTAACGCACTGCTCGGGGTCAAACTGGGTGGGACTCAGCCCTGGAGGCAGGAGATGGCAGCTAATGCTGCGGCCAACCCATTCCTGGTTGAGATCTAGGTCCTGCTGCAGTTGAGAGGGCTGTTGTGTGTGGTGGGGAGGCCAGGCAGAGCCCAGCCCTGCAACTGGGGTCACTGAGTGGCTGTGCAAAACAGCAGTTGAGCCCCGGGCTCTCAAATAGCTTTGACTTGACAGGAGCGAATACCTGGGCTAACCACAGGGTAGGGTGAAACATGCCATTCCCATAGGCTTGCTGGTGATGTTAAATACTGCCTGCAACACGCAGTCAGGGCCTGTCAACACCAGCGTAAGTACCAGGGGTCTTTCTGCTGAGCAGCATGGATGCTGGTGAGCCAACAGTGCCCACCGTCATCAGGGAGCTGTGCGCTATGGTGAAACGTTTCCTCACCATCAGCCGGTGTCTTCTTGCTAAAGCCCACTCATGGGAGCGGTGACCATCCAGGGCCCCCAGCGGTGGCCTGGGGGGCTCACAGCCACAGCAGGGAGGTGTCTCAGAGAACCCACTGTGACTTGCAGGCCATGGCCTGGTGCCGTGGCAGGGGAGCAGGGAGGTTGTCTCTTGGTGGTGATGCATCACTGTGCAGTGTGCAGGGAGCTTTGTTCGCCGTTTTCCTTGGCCAAGTGTTTAAGTGTTTCCCATCGGGGGAAGAAAAAGCACATGGAGTGTGTGAGTTGTGGCTGGGGGTGAGGGGCCTCCCAGCCTCCCCTGGCTTCTCATATTGGGAAGAGGCAACCAATCCCCTTCCCTACCAGGTGGGTAATAAAGCCACTTGAAGCAAACGAAATGAGTGCCCATGGTGTGCTCTCATCCTGCCTTGCAGCTCTTCGGCAGCTGCTTTTCCTCAAGCTTCTCCATTGGAAATGAAACACCTGGACAAAAAAGAAGTAGTGCTGTGGGAAACACCTCGGCTGAGCATCCCTCTTCCCCCGGCAGCTGATGGCACTGGGGGCACGTCTGGTGTGGTCATGGTGCAGAGCCAAGTGCCAGGTTGCTCCTGTGAGGCAACAGCTTGAGCTGGACAGACGCACGGTGGGTTTATACTTGGGTCTCCTTGGGAAGATGTGAGGCTCCTGATGCTCTGGTGTTGGAGCCTCACAGCTGAGAGGCCCCAGAGGCACAGAGGAGCATCCTATGGGCACTGCCAAGGCTGAGATCCCAGCACGGCGAGGTGTGCAGAAAGCATGTCTTGGAAAACAGCCGGGCCCTGAGGCGAACCCTGGAGATGGTTCTCACCAAGTGCATCCACTCCATTCCCTCCCTGCTACTGCAGCTCTGTGGCTCTCCTGGGGCCACGTGTTTCTAGATCAGTTACCAGCACTGATTCTGAACATCTGTGCCCAAAACACAGTGAGCGTTGCCAGGAGGAGAAAACCAGCAATGGGTGAATCTCTTCTGCCTTGCAAATGATCAGGTCCCAGGTGCTGAGCTCTGCCGCGCTGCTCAGGGCAAGCAGCAGAGCGGGAGTTATCTTGTCCAACCCTTCACTTCTGCCCTCTGGCAGCCAGGCATTCCCCACAGGACCAAGTCCTAACATGCCCAGAGCCAAGTCGCATGCCCAGAAATGTTTCTGGCTTTAATATGACTCCAGGCTTTGGAAGAAATAGGAATGCTTTTAGACACTGCCATTGCACCTTCTATGTCAGAGAAACCACATGCCATGAATGCGCCCAAAGGAATGACCCACGGGAACGACAGGGCTGGAGCAGGCTGGATGATCCAAGGCAGCAAAACCAGAAAGGCGTATTTTGAGTTGTGCTTTATAATCTGCTCATGTAGACAGAGTTAAAATGAGCACCCAGAGCAAATAAAGCCGGGTCTAGCCTGCCACCCAGCACACAGAGCATCCCCTCTTGACTTGGTCTGCATGTGGTTGCCTGGATATGGCGTCAGCAGCACCCTGAACACACAGAGCTGTGTCTTACCCATCAGAATAGTCAGGGCCATGACGTACCTGGGTCCGGTGCTGCCTGCTTGAAGATGCCTTGAAGTTGCCCTCGCTGCAATTTACACTTCTCTGATATCAAAATGTGTGGGCCATCAGACATCAGGATGGCGTCGTGGAGACACTGCGTTGCTTGGTTAATGCCTTCCCTGGGATGTGGGTACAACAACTCAGTGGTGTTGTGTGATATGCTCGCTTATGTTTTCCTATCCCAGAGCTACTTCCTTTTGGGTTTTCCTTCTGTATCTAACCCTGCTGGTTTCTCACATAGGTGTATGAAGGTGGGCCTGAAAAGGTCTCTCATACCTCTTTTACCTCCAGACTGCATTAGGTCTTGCAGGTAGCTGTGCTTTCATACGCAGCCACACATGTGTGAGGTCATACCCCTTTGCTCCTGCAGGGACCCAGCACAGGCTCAGGCTGCTCAGAGATGGTTTTGCCATTCACAGGTGGTGTGTGGCCCTATAGCTCGTGTTTCCCAACCCCTCTCACCAAAGTCGTGCCTGAACCCCCTTCTTCTGCAACCGAGGGCTGCTTCGGGAGCACCAGGGTCTGAGCCAAAGCTCTTGGACCGGGTCAGTCTCCAGGCATGCATGTGGGCTTGGAGCTGGTGCTGCTGCTCCTGCAGCTCTGCATCCTGCAGCCTTGAAGATGCTCCTCAGCATCTCCGGGGTGCGAACGCTTGGATGTGAGCTCCTCAGTGTTTAAGGGTGAAAAGGTTATTTTCCCCACACTGCTGGCTCTCACCTGTCACTTGGATGTCACAGTAATTTAGATGTGGCAGAGGTAGCAGAGTCATTTCAGGTATCTCCCAGCATGGCAAGAGCTGGATGTCAGTTCACGTGCATAAGGGGACAGGAATTTCCCTTAGGGTTTCAGGAAAGGCTGAGACCCAATTTGGGGTTCCAAAACTGAGGCAGCTGTGCAAGCCCTGCCGTGGGAATGTGCTGCAATGGTGTTCACATGGGCTTATCACAGCAGCACTTAGGAAGGTGGGTGATGCTGTTCCAGTGCTGCCACGCAAATCACCGGTGGCATTTTACAGGAGCTGTTTGTGTGGGGGGCGATGGCTGTGCTGAGGGTCACGTCTATTTTTGCTGCCACGCCATGTATTTTGAAATGGGGTTTGAACGGCGCACAACGCCCGCGGCGCGGCTCCCGTCAGATCATCCGTCATGTCAGGAAATGGGCCGAATACCTGCCCGCGCCAGTCAGGCTCAATGCGTGTTCTTTAATTAGATCGCTTTGTTTCAGATGTCGGTAGCTTTATAAGAAGCATGAGTGAGAAGTCCGGGTTAAGCTGCCCCAGTGGGATGCAAATGTGTGGCTACAAGAGCAAAACACTTCTGCAAAGCTGGGGGGGTGGGGGGTGTTTGGCCTTCCCAAAATATCCCTCTGCTGCTTTGTTCCCTTGGGTTCATGGCTGTGGAAATCTGCTGGGCTGGCTCCTGCCCTGGGTTCAGCAGTAGCAGCCATTTTTCTCCCTCCCCAGTAGCTGGGGCAGATCTCTGTCTTCAACTTCGCCCTGAGAACAATGCTGCTAACACCGATGCTTTCAGTTGTTGCTACATAATGATTACCCTGACCAAGGACTTTTCAGTCTCTCACGCTCTGCCAGGGAGGAGGGGAAGCCGGGAGGAAGCAGAGACAGGACACCTGACCCAAACCAGCCAAAGGGGTATTCCACACCGCAGCACGTCATGCCCAGTACATAAGCTGGGGGGAGTCACCCAGAAGGGACCAATTGCTGCTCAGGTTGGGCTGGGTATTGGTCTGCAGGTGGTGAGCAATCGTGCTGTGCATCATTTGTGTTTATTGGTTTCATTTTTCCCTATCCTTGTCCCTTTGGAGCCATCAATGCCCTGACCCAAGGATGCTGTCTGGGTCCCCGCAGTGTGGGTACAAAGCAGGACCTGTGCACTGAGGCAGGGCTGGAGGCACCTCTGTGGCACAGTGCCCTGGTCCACGGCATGGCCTGTGTGTGCTGTGCAGGTAAGGAAAATCATGGAGAGCTCGGTCAAATATGGTTTAATGTTTTCCTGCTGCAAGAGGACGGAAGTCAGGCTCTTGCGGAGGTGAAAGGGGGCTCAAAATGCACACACACGGGCAGAGACAGAAAGGAAGGAGCAAGTTTCATACTTCACTGAGGCACCTGAAAAGCATTTGCTGCTGTTGTGATTTCACTCTCGAGATGGCCAAAACCATGGCTTCTGGTTCACCAGTGAGCTCACAGAGGAGGGAGGAAAGAAAGAAAATCTTGATGTCAACCTCACTCAGGCTCAAATTATTCCTTCTAGGTTCCTGGCAAGCCAAAAGCCTCCTGGCATCCTGGCAGTGTTTTGTATCAGGATCTACATGGATTTATTTTGCTTCCAGATGAAAACATTTCCCAGGAGACCTTGTTCCCAGCTCTGGTACCAAGGCAGGTCTCCTTACAACCCTTAATCTCCTCCTAACTCTGACCTTCAGGTTCTTCATCAGGGCAGGGAGCAAGCCCTGATCCCTGATACCTGGCAGGAACATGGGAACCTGCCCCATGAACCTGGGCTGTCAGCAATGCACATACATAGAATCACAGAACGGTTTGGGTTGGAAGGGACCTTCAAAGCTCATCCAGTCCAACCCCCTGCAATGAGCAGAGACATCTTCAACTACAGAAGGTTGCCCAGAACCACTTCCAGCCTGGCCTTGAATGTCTCCAGGGATGGAGCATCCACCACCTCTCTGGGCAGCCTGTGCTGGTGCTTCACCACCCTCAGTGTAAATGGGGAGTTGCCTCTGGATTTCAGATACTGCTCAGTGAAGAACAGTGTAACAGAGACACATCAAAGGGGGGGGGGGGGGTTGCATGCTAATGAGGCAAGGGAAATACGTGGCTGTACGGATAATAAGCTAGCAAGAAGATAAAGGTAAGAAAGGAGGATAAAGATCTGAATTTAAACCTAAAACATTACTTCAAAGGACACAACAGCTAATGCTGCCGGGCAAAATGGTCTGAAGTCTGGGGAATTCATTTTGGGGGTGCCTGCAAGTAAGAGCTTCCCTGTGGACTAGAACTGAGTGCCAGGGGAGCTCTGCCTCAGAGGACAACCTTTCCTTTAATTACTTCTATCTTAATCTGTGTGAAATAACTGTGTATTATTAAATGATCCTGTTCATAACACAAAGAGAACTCTGTACTAACAGCAGAGGGTTTTAGTTTTCTTATCCTGTATAAATAAGACATCTATCTGCTGGCTGTTTTGTAAATAACCTTACTGCCTCAGCCCTGCTAAGGGGGTGGCCTTTCTCTTCCTTCTTCACCTCCTCATGTCTGATGGCTTCTGATTATATTGTTTCCTGTCAGCACGCCTAAAGCCAAGTTAAAACATGCTGCCTACAGAAGTTAGTCATGTTTGCTAAGCTGCTGCTTACACTGTTGTCTTCTTGTATCCACTCGGGTTACCCTAAAGGAGAAGGTAATGCCAAACAAAGCGCTCTGAGTGACTGCAGGAGATGGGATTAGGTACTGGTTCCTCACACTGTGCTTTTCTATACGCACTGGATGGTGATAAGCTGCTCTAAAAGGCTTGCTGGGTGCATGAGCTCACCCAGTCCCACAATTACAATTTGGAGCAGCAATTAAGGCTTTGGCTTACAATAAAGCTGGCACCTCTCTCCTCCCTCAGTGTTCTGTGTAGATTTGCATCCCCTATCACGTGCAGCATCTCTCACAATGGTGTGGCTGTCCTGCAAGCCAGGTCCTGTGGGCACACTGATAACTCATCTTGTTTTGGACATGGTAGAGCTCTCCTTGCCCTGCTTGCCCAATGCCCCCAGCTGGCACTGCTGTGGCGAGCTGTTTGGCCAGTGCTCAGACCTAGGAGCTCATACGCTTTCATGTCAGTGCTTGTTTCTGGGGCAGTCTTGTATGCAGTGCCTGAAACGTTAATGCCAGCATGCGCAATGTGCTCTGGGGGAAGCATCCAGAGCTTTGTTCTCAGGCTGGAAATCCCTCTCCCCAAAGGGAGCCAGCGGCTCCCCCGCTTTGTTTCCCTGGGAGAGCTGATTTTCTCCTCCATACTTGCAGAAAAGTCACTGGCTGCTGCTGCCACCACACCACAGGCAGCTTGGCACAAGCTGGAGGCCTATGGTGGCCAATGGTGGCCAAGGTGCTGGGAGCAATGTTTGGGGTCTTTGTGGTGATCCTGGTTGTGCAGTTTGTACGGATCTCCTCCGATACATTTCTCTAAGCTCTCAGGATAGGAAACTCCCCCAGGAATGCTACGAGCTTCATTACAGCTTCCGTTAAATCACTGGCCAACATCATCAAAATGCATCTTGAAAACTTTTGGACCTGGTCGCCTAGGGATGCTGCTATTGGAGCTACTGAGATGATCCCACAAGGAAAATGCTGCTGATGCAGCACGAAGGAGCACCTCCAACCACAGAGGCTGCTGAGCGGAGAAGATCTCACCAAAACTCTGGTGAGAGGGAAGCAGGGAAGAAAAGGGGAGAGCAAGATCAGCAGAGGCTGGCACAGAGCCCTGAGTGCTCATGGTGGAAGGCTCACCCTGGGAAAGGCTGCGTAGCACAGGGCGTATGGATTGTGGCAAGGGAAAAGCATGTGGACCTGCAGCTGGCAGGTGCTCCCCTGCACATGGTTGACCACTGGTCCATGCCTCCTTCCTTTGTGGATGTGAGGACAACTGGAAGGTTGTAGGGAAGAGATCAGTTGCTGCCAGAGCAACATGTGGTGTCCCCAACCTGTCTAGGCTTGTGGAAATGAGCTGAAGCTGGACATCAATCTGGGGTGGGATGGCTCGGAGAAAGGTTGCTGGTTTGAAGGGCTGGTGCTTCACCTGGTTCTCTGACTCGGACTCAGAGCTCCAGACATGACCAGAGACACCATCTTAATCACAGTCCCTTTCCCAAGGCACCACATCCACTGCCTGTATGGTGTGGCCTTTCGGCACACCCCACACAAAGATGAAATAGTGGACATCTGCAGAAAGAGGAGGAGGGAAAATGGTGCGGAAAAGGGAATCTCCAGGAGAAGGAAACATTCCTACAGGAGGAAGCGAAGCAAGGCGAACGGCTCTGCTACACTCACCAGGCAACGAAGTGCCTTCTGCACAAAACCACCGTCGAGACTGGCGCCAACTCTCCCTCTTGTGGACAATGCTCTCTTTTGTGTAGAGCCTGGTAGCTGCTGCCAGCAGCCTTGAACCTCGCATGGCTTTGCCGTAAGCTGAAATAAGATGGTTGGACGTGATGGTTCACAATAACAACTGCGTTAAATATCCCTGTGAATTAGGCGGAGAGAGTGAGTTGATCTGCAGAGCCTGTACCTGGAGTGCCCCTGGCATCAGGCTCATCGCTCAGCAGATGAGAGGCACATAGAATCACAGACTGGTTGGATAGGAAGGGACCTTAAAGTTCATCCAGTTCCAACCCGACACCTCCCACTAGATGAGGTTGTTCCAAGTCCTGTTCAATCTGGTCATCTCTGTCAGTAAAGCAAAACACCCGAAAACAGGATGGATAATCCTGAGAAGGGAACAGATACTGAATCGATGACCTCCCATGCTCACTCCTGTCAGGGCAGACTGGCCAGGACTTCACTTTCTTGCTTCCTTTCCTCTCACATTGCTCAAAAAACCAAAATAAGCCAAACTTGCCCATGTTCCCACCGGAGTTTCCACCTGAACTCTCCCCCTGTCCCCACAGACTCCCTCTAGTCCCAGGTTATGCACAGTGGGTGGGACGTTTGTCATATCTTGGTTTTCCCACCAAAGGTCTACCTGTTTTTTCTGGTCTATCTGCTGTCCCATTTCTCCTCCTGATCATTTGATCTGTGGTCCCAGTGTTGTCCCTGACCGGCAGATAACCACTGGCCTTTTGCTCAGCAGGATAACAAACCCAGTGTGATTTGGACCTTGCTGTAAACTCACGGACAGACAGAAAATTAACAACGAAACCCCAAGAAGGAGCTTGGATTCATTTAGAGCAGAGAACCACAGTGTGCAGCGAGATCTCCGCTGCAGCTGACAGGGAAGGAAATAAAGGACCTCAGGCTAAGATAAGCAATTTCCAGGCAGATGCTGCCACAGACCAGCTGGATCCAACCAGCTGAGCCACCAGCACCGAGGCAGTTGGCGGAAGGAGGAAGATCAGAAAATAAAGCCATGATGTCTGGGGAACTCACAATTAAAAAGGTGCCAAGGGTGGGAGCCCTGCATGGTACAGCGATCTCTGAGGGTAATGGAGCTTTCTTTTTATTGGTTTTTGGGGGACATGCCTTGAAGCCATTTGTGAATGGTTAGAAAGCAAATTGTTGTCTTTGCATGTTGGTTAATCTGCTGCAGAGCCACCCATTCAGCAGGTTGGTCTTAACAGTTTGACCTTCTAAAGCCACAGCCATGTCTGAAATGCATTTTGGGGAGCATGTATAAGAAGGATAAAAACTGATAAACTCATGCAGAGTTTTGCCTTTGGCTGTTGAACACAAACATGCAAATAAACCTTGGGAAGTCCTTCATCCTCAAGCTGCTGTGATGGAGTAGGACCTCTTCTTCCACATCTCCTGGCCATCTGCCTCTAGTGCTACTGGGGGAAGAGGCTAGATAAGCTTGTAGCTGTCCATGGATCCTGTGTACGTAAGGTACTTATGGGTGAGCTTTCCAAAGGTGCCTAGCCCGAGACAGCCATATATGCAAACCTAGACCCAAACAGCTGAGAGGGGTAGCCAGGCTGAGCACTTGGTAGGGATGCTGTACTACTACTTGTACCAGCACCAAAGCAACCACGGGACCAGGATTCTCAACACAGGTGTGATCTTCCAGCGCTTGTTTTTTTGGGGCCAGTATCTTGCAACTATTATGAAGCCCCACCACTATGGCTGTTTTGCCAGCATGACCCTAATGTGGACTAGTCAAAAGATCTGATTGCAAGCACAGCAGTGAAAATTATATGAAATGGCAAGAATGACAATAATGGGGAAAAGATGCAGAACAGAGACCCCATCCCAAATGGAGTGGTAGATGCCCTGCTCAGGGGCCAGGCTGCCAGCACTGTGTCGAGGGAGCTCACTGCCTTCCGGTGTTAATCTGCTTGAAGAAAACACCCATTTTTGTGCCAGGTGTTTTTTGCAGAGGGATCTCTTTCCCTGCAGCCGCTCCCCATCACACCAGCAGAGCCGAGGAAGCACTGCTGGGTTAAGGACTGCTTAAATTGGTGCTGCTTCTCGGAAGAGAAAAAGACCCGGTTGTCCCTCTCCTCTCTTAGGGAGCACTTGGCATTGGGATGATAATGCAAAACGAGAGCGTGAACTTTGAAAAGGGCCAACTGCAGCTGGAAGCAAGAACCTGCTGGAGCTCATTAAAAGGCAAGTGTAAACAGCAGTACAAACAAGGGGTAGATCTTGGCTTCCCCACAGGCTCTTATCTTGCAGGAGCTCTGTGCTCTGCAGATGAGAGGCTGCTTTGCAGGCAAAAGGAGTGAAAAAATGCGTCTGTTTCTCACCTTTCACCCCCCAGAACTCAGGCAAAGGGAAACACTAATTTGTGTGTGCTGTGCCACTGCTTACACAGTGCTGCCCAGGGTTTTGGAGGATGGCTTCACGGGTGTTTCTTTCACAAGGAATGACTACATAAGTAGCTCTGCCTCCCTTTTCCCCTCTGCCAGTATCTGTCAATTTGACTGTGTGACAAACCAGAGAGCAGAACCGAGCTGGCTTCAAAATAAGTTCACCAAAAGATAAACACCATTACTTTAAACTCACCTCAGCTCCTTGATCCAGTTCATTTCAAACCCTCATAAAGACCTGCACAAGCATCATGGGGTGGGGGAGGTTCTGCTGGCATCGCCTCCAAGTCCAGTTTGAAAACATGCACAGCCTCCTGTGCTGGTACCTTGAAGGGCTACTTGCCTGCCCACTGGGGTTGGGCAAGGCAATTTGCAGCTGTATCACCCAATTTCACCACAAAGCAATGCGCTCTCCCACCCCTTTTTGGGAGCCTGAGAGCCCACGGCTGAGCTGAGCACTGTGCCTGCTTCATTCCTAGTTGTGCCTGGTTCATTTCTTTCCCTCGAGGAGCAGCTCAGGGTATGCGAGTCCCAGGGCAGGGTGGGCTGTTGAAAGGGTGCTTGCTTGCACAGTGGCCCAGCTTCCTCACCTCTGAGGCTGCTCTTGCTCTCGTCTTGGCTGTGCTGAAGTTGCTGCTGCCTTTGCAGGCATCTGTATGCCTCTCCAGCAGCATCCAGCCGTGCTCAAAGCACACCCCACTCTCTTACAGGGCAATGCACCTTGCAAGGTGGCCCTTTCACCCGTATTCCCAAGGCACCGCGAGGAAGGCAATGAGGGCCCTCTGTGGCATAAAGCATGGTATGGGAACAGCCACCCCTTCCAACTGCCCGGATTTTGGTCTAACCTGATTTTGAAATCCCAGCCTCAGCCATGCTGCAAGCATCTCTGTTACAGCTTCCTGTGTGTAGCTCTGAGCTACAGAGTTCAGGGTGTCAGGCAGACACCATACTGTATGGATACTGATTGCCTGGCTTTTTTTTCCCCATATGTGTTTTTAAGGCCTTTGCCTTTTCCAGTTGTCCCTTGGCAAGCTCTAGTTACAGCATTTTGTTGGTCGTGAGGGATGAGGGAGAAATTCCCCCCTTGCTTTATTATTTCAGTAAGTACTGCACAAATTCCTGTGTGCCATTATGTTATGAAATATAATCCACCTGAAGGGACTGCTGTATGCCACAGTTCCTTCATGTCTTCCCCCTACTCACTCCTAGACAAATCCCGGGTCACACAGCTATAATCTCTGTTCTTACCTCCAAGAAGAGAATCTCCTCCCTTTGCCCCTGGGGTGGGCAAGCCTTTAAAATCTGCCTGTTGTTTTCTAATCATACTCCTCCTTCTTTTAACTGCACTCACAGTTTCCCTCAGAAATCTTCATTTCTTTTGTGCTCTCATTTCCCAGCCTTTCCGAGGAGGTTTGCATCCCCAGAGGGAGCTCACGCAGCCTCAGAAGCAGCCTCAGCTTCTATACTGGAGCCCAAATATTCTGGTCCTGGAAAGCCCTGCTGCTTTCCTGCTTGTTCTCACACCGAAGCCAAGTACTGGCCTGTAATAAGTGCCCTGCTTAGTCCAGATAAACACTTTGTCCAGGTGCTGTGCAGTGTCCCATATACCATGAGATGCCTGGATGACTGCACAGGAGCTGTGGGTCGTGCCTGCATTATGCTATGCATCTTCTGGAAAAAGAAAATGACTGAGTCATACAGTTGCCTGCCTCATAGTCACTGAAAGCTGGATCCTGTGAGCAATGAAGTGAAGGTAGTGCTACCTCTGACTTTATAGCACAGGGCATGATCCATGAACAAACCCATGCCAAGATACTAATAAGTATATACCACAGCTCTGCAAGCTCACAGCCCAAATCTTGTCCTGATGCTGAAATCTCCTCCTAATCCTTCCTCTTCCTTTAAAGCAGTTGCCTTGGGTCACCTCTCAGCTGCTGAAATCCATCAGTGTGTGGGAGCCCTGCCTGGAGGCACTGCTAAGAATAGCGTTTGAGTGCCAGGGGAAGAGAAGAGTTGAGCCTGGAGTGGGTTTGGCTGTGGTCACCACCAGTTCTCCACCTTGCTTCCCACAAGGAGTGGAGGCTCTGCAGCGCATGCAGCTCCATATAGTGCTCTTTTGTGACAGTCCTCTGATCCTCTGAACACTGAAATCAATGGCAAAGCTGCACAAAACTCAATGTTCTTGCCTTGCTATGGATATAAGATCCTGTTACTATCGCCTTACCTGTCCTGCTAACGATGCTGGAAGTGCAGGGTCTCACCTGCACAGAGTGAAGCTGCAGGCTCCTGAAGCAGAGTGCAAATGAATCTCTGAGAAGCAGTCACGTTATCAGCTAAAATGCCATAGAAACCACAGCTGCGTTACGGAGGGTCCTTTCCCTGGCATTATGCAATAGGTAATTATGTAAGTTCCCATTATATAATAACATTCCCAGCTTTTTTTTGGAGTGCCGGCCTCCCCCAACCGCTCCCCTGGCAGAGTGGCATGTACCACGCTTACGTCATGTCACATCACGTCACGTCATGTCACGTCATGTCATGCTTCATACAACCCCCAGGTCACGGCAGAGCCGGGGCCGTTGCCACCACTGCTCCCAGCACAGGACCCTTGGCTGCTTTCAAGAGTTTTTGTGTTGTGGGGGAAAAGGCTCATTGAAAAGAAAATAAGTTATTTGGTCAAAAAAACCCTGTTTGTCCCTCTGAGCTGTTCTGTTGCGTAAGCACATAAGACAGTTTGGGTTGTTCTTTGAGGAAAATGGAGTGTTTTTCGGAGCATCTCTCTCCTCCTTGCTGGAAAGTTGTTTATTTCATGAGCTTACTTGAAATGAAAAGAAAAAACCCTATTATTTCTGCTAGTGTTATTTCTGGAGTGTATACATCTCCCTACTTGCAGCAGGTCTGGCTGCAGGGTAGACAGGGCTAGAAGTCATTGGTGACTTGTTATATTAACTGCCAAGGCAACGCGGGGGACTGCTGGGCCCTCTGATGTTCGCTATACAGGCTGGGGTTGGACTTACCTCTTCTCTGTGGCCAAACAGACTTCAAGCTGGTCCTTCCCTGTGGCTAGTGTGTGATTCCTACTGAGCATCTCTTCTCCAGCTGGGTGTCTGTGCCACATATTAATAACCACCAGACAGCTGCTGTTTCTAAACCCCTACCCAAGAGCCAGTCCCTGCTCTTTCACTGGGGTGTTTGTGGGCTGAAGCAAGTCTTAGAACTTCTTTGATCCTTCATAAATAGGGAAAACAAGCATCTTTTCCATTAACAGGATTGTGGCATGGTCTAAATCCACTAATGCCTGTAGAAAGGTTTGCTGCCTGTTGAGGGAGGAGCAAAGCAGAGGGTTGAGACTGTACCCACTGCTTTGCCAGAAATGTCCCTTCCACTGCCTGATGTGCTCGTTAGATGGGTGGTCCTTTCCTAAGCACCTTTTGGCAACATTTTTGTGTAGAACCACAAAGCCCCTCGGACAGCCTTCCTCCTTGTGAATACCCCGAGACTTTGCTATGGCTGCCCACGGGATCTTCCTCTGCCCCAATCCCACCCACCAGTGCTCAAGGCTGGGGCTTTAGGTACAGCATCTTCCCCATGCCAGCAACCTGCTGCAGTGCTGGGAGCAAAGCTGCCCGGCCACCCCAAGGCCCTGCCGTGGAGGATAAGAGACAGTCTCTATGCTTCACACTGAGAAAGAGCCCCTTACAAAGAGTTCTGCCATCTGCCACCCAGCCGCGGAGTGACCCTGTGGCATTGGCACTCGGCAGTCCTACGTGTCCCAGGGTCACTTCCCTGCCTTCGAAATTTGAGGGCTACACGTTGGTTCCCTCCCCGAGCCTCCAAAACACGGGAAGGCGCTCGGACGTGGCCTCCAGTCCCCGTGGCTTTGTCGCCCGTGGCCACTAGATGGTAGCAAGCCCTGGCCGACGGAGCCAGGCTGCTCGGGCTCCTCCTGCCCGGGCAGCGGGAGCGCCAGGCGGGTCCCTGCGCCGGCTGGCCCCGGCCCACCCGGAGGCTTTACAACCAGGCAAAGCCAGCGCCCGCATCACGCTGCGATGCACCCCAAAACGTGGCGAAAGATATGAACGGTACATTTTATGCTGGTTTAGCGAGAGTGCCTCTGGTGTGGGTGCAGACGCGTGGAGGTTCCGTGGCTCTGATGTGGCCGGGGTTGTTTGAAACAGTTTTTTTCAGTCACCAGGCACTTTTTTAAAGGGGGCATCTGTTATCTTGGCTCTCTGTACTTCACATTTAGTCAAGGATTGTGCAAGTGATAGATTTTGCCCCGAGGGAGAGAGGAGAAGCCTGTAGATGCTGAAATGTTACGTCCCTTTTGCTGCTGCAGGGTTGAGGCTCAGGTTTTAGTACTTCTGTAGACTATTTACTTAAGCTATAGGAAGGAGAGCTTATGATTTCATTTTATTGCTACTTCACTTTAAGAAAAAGAAAAAGCAATATGAAATCCCATACTCTTTTTAAGCCTTCTGACCGTTTAACACTAATGCCCATACCAGGACTGCTGGCTTCACCCAACCCCGGTTAAATCTACAGGGAGCAGAGGGTCACCCAACTTCAAATGAAGTTATTACGGCAACTGAGTAGTTTCAGCTTGGGAATATGACAGAGCTTTGTGCATAAGCAGCAGCCTCTCATATACCGGGAGCACTTTTCTGTCAAGTCTGAAACGTGTGTAAAGCAGTAAGGTCAGTATTCAGGATCCTGCCCAAGGCCGAGCCTGGGATGGTGTTAATGCTTGTCTACTGCTGTAAGTACTTGAAGAGGGAGGCTGCAGGTATGTGATCTCTCCCATCTCAGCCCTGTGCTGTGGAGAACATCATGAGGAATGAGCTCTCTTCCATCTGTTTAGCTTAGTTTGGTTAATCGGTATGGCCTTGTGTTTGCACATGTAAACCAGGATGAAATCTTGGCACTGGAATGTTTAGGACATGGGGTTTATTTTGGCTGTGAAGCGAAATGGTGTGTAGAGAAGAGAGAAAGGAGGGTTTGCAGGTTGACTCTGAGTCACGTAATGGCCAAAATTCCCTTATCTCTAGGCTTGGATACCAGTGGACACCTCCATTTGGCTTTTACAGCTGTTCTTACTCAAACAATTCCCTTTAAACCTGTGCATTTGTGGCTGTGTGCCTCCATCCTCCTCACTGCCTGTTTTCCTTTGTATAAAGCACTTCTTTCCCTTTGCACTGCTGGAGCAGGAAGACTGTTCCAACGTTGCAGAGTGGATGGCTGCAGAGGCAGCGATGCACCTCAGGTCCTGCAGCACTGGTAGGGACAGTGGGGTTGCATGTTCTTCTTCTGGGCCCCATGAGCAAGTGTCTTCGTTGCTCAGTCGACATTTCCCACTTGCCAAGGCCTGCTTCATGTGCCCCTTTGGACAGGTCCAGAGGTAGGTACGTGCTTCAGGACAGCAGCACTAGCTGGGCTTTGTTATCAGGCTGTGCTCTGACTGTAGTCATCCCCTGGAAGGGGCTAATCACCCTGCTGGTGTGCCAGGCCATTATCAGTCCTGATGGGGCTAGAGGAGAAAGGCTGGGACATGTCCTGAAGCACACCCACATTGTTTGTCAGTCCGGTGGCTTTTCTTCCCAACACTGATATTTGACTAGACAGAGGTAGCCAGAGACCTTAGCTGCTGGCTGGGTGTGTGTTGAGTGAAGCCCTGCTGTGGCCTTGTGTCTCTGGCTTGCCACAAACCCTCCTGGCTCAACTATATGTCTGTTGGTTCCAATATCCAGGCTCAGCCATCAGCTAATCCCGGGTGTTCCCTAAAAAGACAGGCAGAAGGACCCCAGCAGGCAGATGCAGGGTAACTGGCTCCGATATAGCTTTTATCCACTTCCTCCCTGCTGCAGAGGCTAGGGAGATGACTGAGCTGCTTTGAATATGGTTAGCTCTTAAGGACATGTCTCTTTTAACTCTGTGCTCTTCTCTATAAGTAAATGGTGTGTGTTACCCCAGAGAAAAAGGAGAGTGAGATCAGCATGGGAAAGGAAAGGCCTTCGGAGCAGCAGAGCCGATGCTACCAGCTGTCCTGGCCTTTTCTCCTGCTTGCCCTTGGCAGGCCAGGGGAGAGGGGGTAGGGTGGCCTTGCAGATGACAGTGCTCTACAGGAATCTCCTGCCATACAGCTTGACACTGTCTCTGGGTCCTTGTGAACCTGGGACAGGCTCCTGGCACTGTGTTTCGGCGGTGCCCTTTCTCTCTAGAGTGGGATATGTGCCAGTCCAATACGAAAAGCAGAAATGATGCCATCAGTGGCACCCACAATAGCACCTGACCCAAAATAGTTTCCTAGAAAAAAATAGGGAGGCTGATTAGGTTAGACAAGCCTGAGAGAGAGCAAGACATCCAGCTGACGATTGACAGGTGTAGGTCTGTGAGCAGGGGCTATAAATCCCACGGGTGAGCTCTCCAGACACCCTGTGGGGAAAGGCAAACGGCTGTGGGGAGCACTCGGGACCTGACTTCAGTGAACCATGGGGCTCAGTGACCAGGAATGGCAGCATGTGCTGGCCATCTGGGGAAAGGTGGAGTCCGATGTCGCTGGCCATGGGCATGAGATCTTAATGAGGTAGGCATGAAGCTTCCGTCGTTAAGAGTAGAGCTGAGAGCTCCTCATGAGAGACCAAGGAAGGTGTATGTTTTGCACGGAGGCTTGTGTTTGGCAGTGTTTGTTTCGACCAGCTTTGTTTTCTTTGTTGTAGGGTGGTGTTTTTTCCATTGCTATGGTTTCTGGGTTAAAACTGTATAAAGTGGTTGTGCTTCTGTCTCTCCGTCTGTCTGTGGGTGCAGCAGCACGCCAGTGATGCTTTCAAAAGATGGTGGGACTTTGTCACTCTCTACGATTCTGCTGGCAAAGCTCTGCTTGGATCCTTATTGCTCAAGCACCGCAGCAAGAAATGCTGGAGCAAATTGTGTGTCCTAGGCTTTCAGATGCTCTACAGCAAGGATGTGGAGAGGCAGGGGAGGAGAGGAGAGGAGGGGAAAATCATCTCTGTCAATGATTTCAGTAAAATTAACTGTGAAGTATATGAATGTTTCCCTCTCCCCAACTTAGTCTCACCTGCCAGAGCCCTGCTCAACCTGCTTTTTGGCCAGAAGTCTGGGTGGTAACACATGTCCACTTCCCAGTGATGCATTTGAGGTCTGGTTGTGAAACATGGGACATCCTTCTCCCCACTTA
Organism: Psilopsiagon aurifrons; assembly: GCA_025447955.1. Classification (NCBI taxonomy): domain Eukaryota; kingdom Metazoa; phylum Chordata; class Aves; order Psittaciformes; family Psittacidae; genus Psilopsiagon; species Psilopsiagon aurifrons. The sequence goes on along the minus strand of JAOEHY010030271.1, from coordinate 43,834 downwards.
CCTCTTCCATGATTCTGGTGTCAGAGTGGGAATGCTCATCTAAGAGGACCCCTGCACCCATTCTGTCCTTGTGGTCCTGGCCACTCACAAGGGGAACATTCCAGGCACCAACAACGAATCACAGAACTGCAATCTAGAAGGGATCTCAGGGCTGTGGAGTTAGAAGCATCACTGAGTGGCACTGGAGCCTGTCCTTAAAGACCAGCAAGAATGGGGGCTTCAAGGATACTCTTTCCAGGTCTCCCCCTCAGCCTGTGTGCAGTATGATGTGCTGGAAGGGTTCAAGTGCTGAGGAGAGTGGTGGGGATACAGCACCCATTTGGAAGGTTTCCCAGGTTAAGCACAAATGAAGGAGCCCACACCACCAGGTAGATCCACTGAAGAGCTTTGAAAAGCTTGTTTAAAGATGAGCCAAAGCAGTGAGCGGTTTTATTTACCTCCTTTATCATGGCCCAGTTTAGCTTGAAGGGAAGGGTGAGATGGGGCAGCTGGGTGGCAGTGTGATGGCTCTCTCCTCATGAGGTCCAGAGCAGGCATGCTGCAGGGGTAGCAGGAACCTGAGCCCTTCCCACCAGTTCATCTCTGTGAGGTGGCTACTTTGGCTCTGGAGGTGCCACAAGATAGTAAAAGCAGTTTCTAGCCGAAAAGGTAACACATTTTTTTCTTAGAGGTATTCCATGAAAAAGCATGGCATGAAATAGATGACACCCCCTTTCCCTGTGACTTTGTGCTCCCCAGCCAAACCAACCCAGTTCATTTCTTGTTCCTTCAAGGGGTTTCTGAAGGAAGAGAAAGGCAGGGGAAGCCCAGCAGCTCTTAGTTTAGAAACGTGTCTGCACGTGAACTGTTAAAAGCTTCTTAGGTAGATGTCACATTCTGGGAATATGGTTAGAAAATGCTGATTCAGTTAGATGTTTTCCAAAGGGAGCAAAAGAATATTCCTCAAAAGAATTTTCAAGTGTCTTGGGAGTATATAATCGTTGTCAGACACAATTCAGGCATAGCCAGACACAGTGGAGGGAGATTTTAAGAAGTAACTGCATCCCATTCCAAAGCGCAAGGCTTTTTTATCTCTCTGGGTGGGACACAACTTGTGTTATGGAGAGATACAGGAGAAAAGAAAAGGCTGATGGTGGTGTGTACAGCACCTGGGAGAGTACAGAAATCCTTTGAAATGAGACACCAGCAAAGACTGATCTTTGGTCCAAAGACTCCTCTACAGAAACTTAGAAACTTTTTGCTGCAGAACACTCTGTGTTTTCCATGTGCTTAAGGTATTTGTTAATGTAGTTTTACCTATACTCGCACCATGCAGCAGGGTCTGGCCCTCATGGCAACTTCCTTAAAAAGAATGTCCAGTCCTAGATGAGACACAAGTCCCAGCACCCTCTCAAGGGCACAGCAAGCATGCAATCACTGCACCATGAGAGGGAAGGTGGTTTCATGGCTGAGGTCCTGAGCTGGAGCTCCAGACACTTGCTGCAGGTAACTTGGGCAAGCCACTGCACAGATGTGAGCTATAGGGCACTGGCTGTAAAGACAGATAATGCTTTTTCTGATGATTCCACTGGCTGTATTATGCCCATCAGGGGATGTAATACCTGAAAATAAACTTGAGCAAGGCAGCTAATGTCTCCTAACACCAAATTACTAAACTGCTCCTAATAACCAGGACAGGCAGTATCCCCTTTCCACCTCAACCCTGGCAGAGAACAGTGAAATTTCCTACTACTTTGATTGCCAGTGGTGTCTGCATCCTGTCTCCTAGGAAATGTAACAAGGAGGAAGCACCAGGAACAACTTCAGTATGTCTTTT
>JAOEHY010030271.1:0-41918 GCA_025447955.1 Psilopsiagon aurifrons | reverse complement strand
GCCAGTGGTGTCTGCATCCTGTCTCCTAGGAAATGTAACAAGGAGGAAGCACCAGGAACAACTTCAGTATGTCTTTTGTCTATGATTTCATTTCCATTTTTGAATCAGGGTGCCAATGTATAGGACTGCATGGCATGGCACCAACATGCCTGAAGGCTGTACGGTCTTATTACCCACTTACTCTCAAGGACTCTCTGAGGTGCTGTGGTTCCGGATGGACAAACTACACTGCTGGTAGCAGGGCTGAGCTAGGGGCTGGGAAAGAGGGAAAGGAACCAAGTGTCTCTGTGTCTGCAGCCATACGGTGGGAACACAGTAAGCTGTTCCATTCAGCTGATGTTCAAGAATACCTGAGCTCCAGATGTGAGGGACATGAGGTTGGAGGCTGCTCCCTTTTTTTGTGTGTGTGTACCTAGAAGGCTCCAGAAGTCTCTTTTCCTGTATAGATGGGCTGGGGAAGAGTGTCCTGGTGAGAGCCAGGGGTCTACAGTTTGGCTCCTCAGCAATAGTAAGTCAATGAAGACAGATAGTTTTGTTTCTCCTTCATAGGAATACAAGAACTCACCTCTCAGGACCACAATCAACCTTGGCTCTTCTCTCTATCTTAATACAACTGACATAACCCAGGGGACTGGTGCCAAAGAGTTAGCAGAGCTATATATATATAAAAATGCTCCGTCACTCTAGCTGGGCATGTTCGGGGCAGTGTCTGTCACAACCAGAGGAAATGGAAAAAGACAGCAGTGATCATGTCTAGGACATGCAAGAGGATAGGATTGAAGTAGAGGGAGGTATGTCAGGAGCTTCTGCTCCCTAAGACCTCATTAGCAAATGATAAAAAGCAGCCTGTATAAAATAAATAGAATTTTCTCCACAAAGACTGTCATTAGGTTGTGGAACAACCTACCAGAGGAAGGATGAAAACCACTTAAACCAAACTCAGAGTAGGGTCAGATGTTTCCCTGGCTTATATACCAGCTAAAAGGAGTGATTGTGAATGGTGGTAATTTGGAAAGGATGTAAAGTGTCAGAGTTCTCAGGTTAAAGTAGCCTCTAGTAATAGGGACTAGGTAAGAGGGAAGGAAAAGGGTTATCGCACCTTTGTCTGAAATACCTGGAGCAGCTGGACCTCAGTTATGGTCTGGAAGACAGCTCTCTCAAGTCTCACAAGTCCCTCTACTTTTGTTCACAGACTCTTCAAGGATCACCCTGAGACCTTGGATCGCTTTGAAAAGTTCAAAGGCCTGAAGACCCCTGATCAGATGAAGGGCTCTGAAGATCTGAAGAAACATGGAGCTACTGTCCTTACCCAACTGGGCAAAATCCTGAAGCAGAAGGGTAATCATGAGGCAGAGTTGAAGCCCCTGGCTCAAACCCATGCGACCAAGCACAAAATCCCTGTCAAATACCTGGAGGTATGGAAAAGGGCAGGGAACCTTCTTGTCTGATGTGTAGTGAATGTGTGCAAGATGGCTACGTGAGAGTTGCCCTTTATTTACTGATGGCTAGTTGGACTTCAGTGAGCTCTCCCTCAAGCCCAATGTCTGTGTACTGGCAAGAGGAGGCTTGGAAAGGGCTCATGGTATGTGAATGGTATGTGACTATCCAAGTTTAGATTTCCCATTCCAAACACAACATGCAGTCTGACCAGCCCTTGACAGTAATAAACCAGCCTATGCAGCCTCTGCATGCCTGGGAAACTACATTACATAAGACCTGTCAGTGACTGCATACCAGGGACATACAGTTTTAGGGTAAGCCCTGGGGGATCTACAGGAGACCAAGGCAAACACAGGGCATGAATTTTCAGCCTTAATGGGTTAGGCAGACAAAGAGTGGGAAGCTCCATGGTCTACTCAAGGTCATGAAGCAGATCAGTGTCAGAGCTAGGAACAGAGCCCAGTTCTTCTGCCCAGCTGAGCTCCTTGCATGCGAGATCTCACTGTCTCTCCAGAGGCTGCGGGAAGGGCTACTGAATTAGGTTGGAGATATTTCCAGGCTCAGCAACTTATTTCTTAGTCTGATGTTTCTGAAAATAAACCCTGACTGTCCCTTCAGCTTTTCCCTCTCTCTCTTTCCTTCCTCACAGTTCATTTCTGAAGTCATTATCAAGGTCCTTGCCGAAAAACATGCTGCAGACTTTGGGGCTGATTCCCAGGCTGCAATGAAGAAGGCCCTAGAGCTGTTCCGGAATGATATGGCCGCCAAGTACAAGGAGTTCGGTTTCCAGGGTTAACACATACGCACAGAGGAACACCACGATGGAGACGTGTCCATGCATCTTAGAATAGCTTCCCCAGCACTGTTTCGGACATCTCACAATTGGCCATCCAACATCTGTGGGAAAGCTTTGATGAGAGGCCAAAAGTCACTCCAGGCAGTGTAGAGGCACTCAGAATGATATCCTTGATAAACAGTTGTTTCCTGGCTTCATGTATACAAGAGAAATAATCTGCTTCCTTAGGAGAAATAATGTAAGGGATTATCTGTGAGCTTCTGCCTACCCTACCCCCTTTTTCTTTCTCCCTCCTCAAAACCCAGTCCCATCTGAGAGGCGAATGGCATGGCCAGAGGTAAAAGGATGTAGAGGAACAAGGGGAGTGTTGAAGAGTGTGGTGAATGAAAGAGTGAAGGGATGACTCAAATGGCATGAAAGGGATGTCAGGATGGGAAGCAGGGGCACAACGTCCCATTCTTCCCACGGGTGAGACTGTTAGCAGGTTACTGTGGAGAGCTTCCAGCACAGTATTACCTTGCTTTGTGGGGGTGAATTCAGCCAGTCATTCTCCAGTGTCTGCTAGCTCGGAAACTTGTATTAGTTGTTAAACTCACGTTAGCAAAACTAGGAAGAGCAGTACTCCCTGCCGTCTGTAGGTTTCTGGTAGCTGCTGCTACGCATCTGAAGTTCTGTTGCACTGGGAAGTCAAGTATGTGTTTCTCAGAAAATAAAACTTCCTGCACCAGTGTCGTGTGTTTGCTCCTGGCTTTACAGGCACGCCGGTGAGAAGTGGGAGAAAGGAGAAAGCGTAAAGGGGCCTCGTATATGTATCCAGCTGCAGTGTCAGTCCATGACTTGAGTGGCACTTGGCATCTGTCTTAGCCGGGGGACTTGGGGCACTCAGATGTCACCACGGGGTCATGACCTGGTTACTGGACTTCACATCGCAAAGCAGCAGCATGGACTCGGTGCCTCAAAGCTGACTAAAGGCCAGGGCCACTGGTGTGCTGGGGGGAAGGTGGCGAGGAAAGGCCCTTTGCTTATTTATGGGGAGGTAACACGTGCAAGTGGCCTTGGGTCCCCGGAGAGCACAGTGCATTGCTTCCTCCAAGCAATGTGAAGCAGGGCCAATTAGCCCAGGAGGAAGGCTGCAATGGCAGCGTATGCTCTTAAGACCCAAGCTTTAGCCTCTGTACCATTTTGCATTTTTGCTGACGTCTGTTTACAGATGTATACCCGCATCCTCTGGGGGAGCTTAAGAGACAGACACAGTGCCAAGGCACCTATGTTTGCCTGTTGCCCTCTCCCAGTCTTGGTACCAGAATGAGGTTCAAGTAACTTAATTTTACTGGGATAGGAGAGGCTAAGGGCCAGGTTATGCTAAGGCTGCCCAAGGGTCAGTCAGAATCGGTTGGAGTCTGAAAAGGGATTTGAGTGCGAAGTCTTGACCTGACACTCAGGTTCACAGCAGACTAGCTGACTCTTTGTGAATCATGCAGTTTCTCTGGCTGGACCTAGTTGGAGGGGCAGTTATACCCCACAGCGAGCACCAGGGTCTTTCTTCTCTCCTCTTCCTCCTTCCACATCATCCATCTCAGGGCTTCAGCAGTAGGCTGCTGCAGCCTCTTCTAGCATATGCACTCAAGTTGTCTCCATGCAGAAAGCAAGGTGGATGAGCAGTGTGCTGTCTTTCTGTGTATCTGCACAGGGTTGAGAACATTCATGGCAGGGTTGCATCTTGGCACAGCAGCAGGATGCTACAGAGGCAACCAGCTGGGTTGTGGCTAAGGGAAATGTGCAGAGTAGACATGGCCGCTCTATTCTGGTAGGGAGGAAGTAATGCAGAGATAGTGCAAGGGCAAGCAAGAGAAAATAAAATGAGGTGCTCAGTACTGGGAGCTACTAGAAGGGTCTGGTTCACAGCACTCCTTGCTACACTGTGTGCAGTGGAGACAGAGGAGAAGCCACCAGCTCCCCTAAACTCCCCAGCGTGATCTGCTATGTCTTGGATCTGTGCAAGGGCCACAAAATTTCAGACTCTGAAAGGAGAAGGAATGAATTCCTTCCCAGAAGGGAGCATCTCTGATTTCTTGCTCTTTACAAATCCTCACTTTACCTCTGGGAGCTTGTTTGGGGTTTCAACCTTTCAGAGAGGGTCACAAAAGCATATGCTGTCACCTAGATGAAGTTACAGCCAGGTGGTCACTGGCTAAAGCAACTTGCTTCATCTGACTCCAGTCTAGTCTGTCTGCTTTTGCGGGCAGGGCAACCTATTTAATTAAGGTCTAGAATTGCCTGTTCAACACAATTAAGATTTCCTGCAAGTGACAACATGCTCTGCTTTAGGATTAACATCTCTGCTACAGCAGCTGCCTCTGTCAGTCTGAGTGGGACTGGAGTCGTGTCCCAATATTTTTATATAGGGCAATATGGTGGAGGAGAGAGGGTTTGCATATATGCTTTGTCTAGCTACTGGTTATTAGGTGCCTGGAATAAATGTCAGTCCATTGGGAGCACTAACCCTTAACTCTGCCAGCCTTACCCCACTGTGCCAGTGCACTAAGGACCGTCCTTAAATCCATGCTGGTCAGATGTGGGGCCTGGTGCAGGTTTTCTGGTTGTGCCTATGGCCCAGTGAAGATGGGCAAACTGAGATGAACCAGCAAGTTCAGATACCAGTAACTGTGGAGGTATCTCCAGCAGGCTCAGTGAGTTGGGAAGGTTGTGGTGAAATCCATGTGTCTGCACCTTTGCTACTTTGGGTACCATGTCCTCGGCTGCAGTCCTAACATAGTGTAGCAATATATGTAATTCCCACACAGTGTTTAAATCTCCAGGAATAGCCCCTCCTTGTAGGATAGGGGTAGTTTCCTAGAGGAAAGGGGATGGTGGGGAAAGGGTTTTTCAGATCCAGGATGTACTGATTCAGCATTTTTGTTGGAGTCACCCTCTCCACGGTGCTATTAGTACACGTAGCTTTTCTGGTTCGTGTATGGGACGAAGTCCTTTCGTAGAGATAAATTATATCAGCATTTTTCTGCCTCCTTTCCAGGAACAGCTTTACACACGGAGGATGGGTCCCAGGGGCTTGTGCCCAGTCCCCTCCATTAGCACCATTTGGTGTCACATACATGTTCCTGGTCTGACAATGGGACATGGATTGTGTGGCTGTCAGCCTCGTTGCTCCAGTACATACGTGACTACAGCCAGGTCAGGCTTATGACTGTCCTATGCTTTCCATGCGCTCCTGCAATTTCTTTTATGCTACTAATGCTGTTTCTGGCAGCAAAAGGGTTGTGCACCTGCATCCACCCTTAGGTTGAAAAACATGCTTGTTGCTTTGCACTTGATACAGTATTCTGCTCCCGCTACCTTGGTTTCCATTGCATGGCAGACCTCCCTATGGCACCGAGCCAGTGACCTGTTTATGCTCTCTCAGGCTGCAGTGTCAGATGCCGGCAGCTCGTCAGGATCTCAGACATGGGGAGCAGGCCCTCACTTCCCAGGGGCTGTGCAATTCAACCCAAGCCACAGTGCAACAACACTGCAGGCTGTGCTGCCTGATGCCTTGTCTTTACTTCTGACTGCTGACCCTGTCTCACTCCTGTACCTGTCAGCAGCAAATGGCATCAAGGAGCAAACACTGGGGATCTTACTAATAGTGCTGTGATCTGTCTCTTGGTCACCTTAGTGGGAGAAAGGGATGGGGCTCCAATAACTAATTATGTTAAATATTTAGCACCTTATCATGAAGCTCATGACATTTTTCATGTTTGCATCTCGCTGCAGAGCTAACGTGAGGAAAGGGCAGGGAAGTTTCCTGTCCATGTCATAGTCACTGAATAGATAGGTCTGGTTTCTGAGTATTGAAGCACAGTTGTCTAAAGAATGTATTGTCTATATGACACTGTAATTTAATAAGGAGACTCAAATGCTCACCTATACCACATGATTTCAGATGAAGATTATTTTTGTCATGATCCCTGTTTTCTACCACCTGCTCAAAACCTGTCCTGTATGTTATGCCACTGAGAAAAAGAAACCAGTGGTGGTGCCTCCACAAAGAGGTGTTTCTTTGCAGTAGACTTGCTCACTCGTGACATTTTTTTCATCAGGTACACGGTGTCAGAGCTTGTCCTTCTTCCTGGACTCAGTCCTCTCAGGTTTGTTAAAGGCTGCATCCCTGCATGTTTGTTAAGGTTTGTTAAGGTTTTAACCTGTTAAGGTTTGTTAAGGTTTACGTAGGCCTAACAATCAGTCTGTGCTGCTTCTATGACTAAGCACACGCACACTCATGGATATCTATACACATGCACCAGCTTCACAACACGCATCATTAGCAAAGACACTCTGTCCAAATCCTTCAGATTTCACTGCACTTGTGTGCTGGTTCTTCATTTAAGAGGATGATACGTGTTAGTTCTCACATTGTGCTTAAATGAAGTAAGGCCCTGAAACCAGGTTTTGCTAAGGTCTAACCAATGAAAAAGTGAGACTGTGCAAAGACATGGCATCTCGAGAGTACTGGTAAGTAGAGGGCTGTTAAATTTCATGAAGGTGTGCTGGCAGAGTTGAGGAAGCTACCTGGAACTACAGCAAGTGGAAACAGAAATCCCAATCAGCCTCTTTTATCCAACAGGCTGATAAATGAGTGTTTATGAACATGAAAGGGTCACAACAATGCAGCCTTCTTGACCAGCACATAAATCCCTCCCTCCTCTGTAATCATAGGCATAACAAGCCCATCTCCCAGTCCTGTGACTTCTATAAAATCCTGATCCAAATGTCAGTAAAGGTGACCTTGTGGCTTTTTAAAGCAGTACTTTAGAGTCACTTGGCTGCACTGTACCAAAGTCCTTTCCCTATTTGGCTTTCATTCTCTCTAAATATACAAACAGAACAGGCTGTCTCCTCCTTACCCTGCAGCCCTGTAGAGACCACCCATGGTAAGCTATGTCAGACAGAAGGTCTGGGGCTCTGATGGGCAAGGCAAGGCAAGCCCTGGCACAGGGCATGCCAATGTAGCTGGTAGTTGGATGCACAAAGCGATGTATATTTGGGATGGAGTGGGTATTGGAGTCTCTGTCCCTCCCTCAATATACCAAGAAAAGCATCTCATGCTGAAAAAAACAGCAGTTCAGTGGCCCTGAACTGTCCAACTGGTTACTTGGGTTATGCCCATGTAAATGCAAGTGTCACGACGTCAATGGGGATAGCTTGGACGTGAGGCTGTTCCACTTCATTTAAGGCACTGGCTTGGATACCTATCATGGCACTTAGGGGCTGGCTTACTGGATTTACCCAGAGCTGGTGAGAGGATGCTGTTGGTGGTGTGGCTACTCTGCAAACCAGCAGCAGACATGATCCCAAACCAGTTTTCTAGTTAACTACCTCAGGTATTAAGAATTAGTATGACACAGATTCCCTTGTATAGGAATTTGTGAATTTCCCCAAGTTGTAGAGCTGTATATGGGGCTGTATCTAGGCTGTTATTGGTATCCAAGGCGGCTTCTTTAAAGCTAATACTGGCATGTATATCTTAGTTGCAGCCTTATGTCTAGAGTAGAGCTTAAAGAAAATTATGCTCGTTTCCCATTTCCCCTCTCCAAGGAAAGTTTGGTATGAATGCAGCTGCTGGGTGTCTGATCTTATTTTAGATTGCCCTTAAAGCAGGTTCAAATGTTCCAGTGACAGAATAGCTTTGGGTGGAAGACCTTCTGGATTATTAACACTAATTCTCTATGTCCCCATGCTTAACCTGAGGATCTCCTCTTGCTTCCCAGCGTGTATATGTAACGATGCTTTTATTCATTCAAGTTTTTCTATGTTCTGTCCTCCCCCAACATGTCTGTTTCCTTCTTCAACCTAAACTCCAGCATTAGTGTTGTCACCAAAGGGGTGGAAAATTCCTGGAGCTGATACCCTCACTAAGAGCTGGGATTGCTCTGTCCAGAGCTTGCATGACAGCAGGCTGCTCCTTTTGGCTCTTGGTGAGCTTTTGAGTTATCTGAAGAGTTAGTTGATACAGTGTCAGAGTGGGTCTGTGTTTTTTCACTCACCTCTCAGCTGGATGAATAGCCTGGCATCCTTTGAGGGATGTAGTATGTCATGGATTAACTATAAATTGGCTGGGGAGAAAGGAGAAAAAAACACCTAACTGCAGAGTTTTGCCTGAACCAGCCATTCTGTGTTCCTGCAGAGTCTGTGGAGAGCCTGCGCTGAGCAAAGGGTTTTTACCAGACATGCTCAGACAAGCTGTACAGAGATGGAGGAAAAGCAGGCAGAGCAAGCCATGTGCCACACTTGCAGTTAGTGCCTCTGAGGGCAGATGGATCTGTGTGGTCAGTAAAGAAGAATGAAAAATTCTTCTTTACTGGAAATGGAGGCACAACTGCCTTCCTCCAGAGCCTATTTACGGCTATAAGTGCCTTCTGAAGAGCAACAGGATCATTTTGACTATCACTCTCCTGTAATGCGAAGGCAGGAGTTTTCTAACACCAGCTGCTAATCTGTGTGCTTTTGTACGGGAAGCAAGCTGGACTTGAAGTTTTCTCATGGTGCTAGCACTGTGGATGTGATGCTTTCACAAAGCTGGCCCATAAATCATGAGAAAGAAACTTTTTGTACATTTTGCTTTTGCACTGATAATGGCACGTATTGCTAACCAGCTAACCCCCCAATGGATTTCAGTATGTCACGTTTAAGCTGCTGTCCCTATGTCTTTTGTTATGTTCCCTCTACAGCTGAAATTATCCCTTAGCTTATAAAGTCATCAATCTTTTTCTTTTCAGTCAAAATTCTCTGTCCCAAAATGGAGTTCTTTGTAACAGTCACAAACTGTTTGCTCATAACAAGAATGGTTAGAGAATAATCTTTAACATATTTCCAACTATTTTTTTTTTCTAGTTCAGCTGTGCTGTAGCTTCCTTGTCTGTTTTAGATCAGAAACTTGTTGACTATGCATGTCATCTGGGAGAATCTCTGTCCTGATGTTTAATGGTAATTAAGAACTTGGTTTCATCCAGTTTAAAGCTCTCAGTCTACGAAATCCACCATCTGAAACAACACCCTTCTTACAATATGCCTGAGGTATTTGCTGTACTGTTTTACCCTAGGCCTCAATTAAAGACCTATCTGTGCCTTTACAGATGGTACACTGAAGCAGAGCCAGGCACCAGCACATTCACTGTTTCATGCTTTGGTCATTTAATTGTCCATTAGGCCAGGCTGCTGACTGCATGGCAGCGGATGTTGCTGAGCTTCTTGTGTAGGAAGACATGTGAAGTTGTGCCATCTGCTAGTAAGCAGTTCTTGCTTTGATGTGGTTGAGTTTCAGCAGTTGTCAAAGGACATCCTGTATGTAGACATTCAGTTGAAACAGTGGTGTGGTGTAAATACCCAGATAGATTACAGATGCTGTATACAAAGCAAAGCAGCGTAAAGACCTTTAGGCTGGACTTGGATGAAGTGCTTTAGATATTAATGAACTATGGTATCACTTGGGGCACTGTTAATCTTCTCACTCTCAAAGAAAAAGGTCCTGGACTGAGATAATAGAGGATGTAAATATCTAAAACATGTTACTAGCAAAAGGAAGGTCCTTAAATCCAAGTGTATGAACCTCAGATCCTCCTATGTAATTCTTCACTTGCTTGCATTTCCATCTGTAACCCCTCCTTGACTTCTAACATTCTGCCTCTTCTATGGCCTGATCTTCCACCAGCTTGGGTGGGTCTAAGCCAACCAGTGTTGGCTAAATTCATTTATAATCCTCATACATGATTTTCTTCTGCCTAATCTGGAAGAAACCAGACATATTTTACTTACATCTGACCTCCAAAACCCGCAGTTCCAGCTGCTTCTGTCCAACAGTACAGTTAGTGAACACAGATCAGGTGCATACCTGTTACCACACAAATCACTTAGCTCATACTCCTCTGGTCTTTTAAAAATCAGTTGTGCCTTGCAGTCCATTTTGGAAAAGGTTTTCCTTCACAAAACCAGGTTTGGCTGATGAATCACTGCTTGACAGGGATGCCTAGGCTCTAAAAGAACAGGCTTTAAAAAAAAAGAGAAAAAAGAAACAGTTGGGTTTCATACCGGCTGCACTTCGGAAACCCTTCCCACTCAGCACATGGCTGTCTGAATCCTTTTTGAACAACCAAACTCTAGCAGTGTGCTGGAGTCCTGGGCAAGTAGCTCAGCCTTCATATTCTACTCCAGCAGGAGTAGAACAGGACTGTCTAAAACCTTCATGCAACTTTGAGGTTGTTACTGTCTTGATGGGACCACTCCTTCCCAAGGAGAGTCTCTTTGAAAAGTACAATGAAAAGAGGAGGGAGAAAAGATTTCAGTGCCTAGCATGAAGGGATATACTGCAAAGCATGAAGGATCTGTTTGGGAACAATAGGCTATGTGAGAGCCTGCTATATGGAGAGTTTGTTTTGGCCTTTTTTTTTTCCTGTGTGAGCTATGATTGAATTTCCTCTCCCACCTCACTGACAGTAACATCTGGACCTACCCGCACTCACAATTCTGTACGGACGAGAGCTAGTGCAACAGCAGAAAGCAGGTTTTCTTTCCTCATCACTCCGGTTTGAGGATAGCTTGCAGCTGTGCCTGACTGGAAGGAATTTATAGATCTTATGTATGACAGTCAAGAAACATTTCCTCTCCTAACTTCATCATGTTTGTGTTCTTACACATAGTGGCTCAAACTGGGAAATCTTCAGTTCCAATTCTTCTGGAACATACAGTGGGAAAAAACAGAAATGGAAGCAATGCCTTTTCTTTCCTTCTACAGTCAGGCTGGAAATGGACAACACTACAACCACCTCAGTAAAAGGGTTAATTATAGCTGTGAAGAAAAGTGTATTGGAGACTTTCAGTGTTAGAAATAGACCAAAACAGAATGAGAAAGTGCTGTGGAGTACATCATCCTTTCAAGTACTGGTGATGGTGAGATAAGAGATAATACACAGGGGGTGGGAAGGTGGGGAAAAGCAGGGGGAGAGAGACAGAGAACATACATCACTTGTATCTTGAGGGCAGAGCATCTTAGAAATAAATTTAAGGAATAACCTTTCTTTGAGCATTTAATTTCACTCCTGGTGGGAGTGCTCAGCTTACAATTAAGTCTGTGATGAGAGAGTGTGTGGGTGGTTGTGTGTATGTATGTAAAGCACAAAGCCTATGGTTAGTACATAGAACTAAATGTTTTGTTCTGGAGTCCCAAAGGTACACAGCCTCTCAACACTCATTAATTTCAGTGGGCGTGAGACCTTCTAAAGACCTGGATTCTTACAGTAAAATTTTTCACCACAGGCTTCAGACCTCTCTTTTTATTCTGCTTCTGATGCAGTTGAAACTTGGAAACAAGCTCTGCATCAATTCATCAGCTGCAGTACGAGCCCCTTTATTAGTGCCTTTTGTGGCCATAGCTGCTATTTATTTAAAGTGCTAAGCCTTCAAACTGCAGTTTCCTGCAGCAGATGCAGTAGGAGCAGATATTGGCAGAAGCAAGTCAAAATGAACTCGTATTGCTGCTCAAAGATCAGGCTCCGTCCCAGTCACTAATAGTTACTGAACTTCTGTCACATGAAGATGGGCTTTGGCTCTTTCTTTGGTGGTTTGGGGCTTAAAGGGAGACTAGGTTTCCTGGCAAAGTCATGCTGTAATTTATATTCCCTGATTCATATTCCCTCTCTTTCATTTCTCCCCCTTAGAGGGCATTCAAGGAGAGGAGACATTGCTGTTCTTGTGGCCTAGCTCTGCATCCTCAGAATGTGTTACTGCTAAATTCATGTGGCATGACTGGAGCAAATGGAGAAAAGAACAAGAATGACACCAGGTAAGCACTCTGGAGGCAGAGTGATGTCCCTGTGTGTGTCCTGACCATGTAACAAGTGGTGTCCCTCTAGGGTCCAGACTGGAACCAAAGCTATTTAATATTTAATGCCATTTAATGATAATGGCATAGATAGAGAGACTGAGTGCATCCTCAACAACTTTGCGGATGACACCAAGCTCAGTGATGCAGCTGATACAGTAGTGGGAAGGGATGACAACTGGACGGACCTTGACATACTTGAGAAACGGGCCCATGCGAACCTCACAAAGTTCAGCAAGGCCAAGAACCAGACCCTGTACCTGAGTTGGGGCAATCCCCAATGTCAGTACAGGCTGAGTGATGAATTGGTCGAGAGCTGCACTGCAGAGAAGGATACTGGTGGATGAAAAATTGGATATGAGCCAGCAAAGCTGGCTTGCAGCCCAGAAAGCCAGTTGTATCCTGGCTGCATTAAAAGAAGCATGTCCAGTAGGTTGAAGGAGGTGATCTTGCCCTTCTACTCAGCATTCATGAGACTCCACCTGAAGGACTGTGTCCAGCTCTAGGTCCCCAGTACAACAAAGACATAGATCTGTCAGAATGGGTCCAGAGGAAGGCCAGAAAAATTGTCAGAGGACCAGAGCACCTCTCTTATGAAGACAGGATGAGAGTTGAGATTGTTCAGCCTAGAGAAGAGAAGGCTCTGGGGAGACCTTAATGCAACCTTTCAATATATAAAGGGGGCTTATAAGACAGGTAGAGGAAGACTTTTTGCCAGAGTCTGTAGTGACAAGGGGCAGCATTTTTAAACCGAAGGAGGGTACATTTAGATTAGATACAAGGATGACAATCTTTGCAATGAGGGCAGTGAGACACACAAACAGCTTTCCTAGGGAAGTTTTGGTTGCCCCATCCTTTGGAAGTGTTCAAGGCCAGGCTGGATGGGGCTTTGAGCAACCTGGCCTAGTAGAAGACCTACCCTGTTCATAGCAGGAGGGTAGGGCTAGAGTGTCTTTAAGGGTCCCTTCCAACCCAAACCAGTCTGTGATTCTATTTCTCATTTCCCTACTGGCTTGTCACACTGCTTTCCATTCTGTTCATCTCATCAGTGCCTGGATGAATGAAATGATCTCACCCTCAAACAGGAAGCAAGAAACAAAGTATTTAAGTACCATACACCGTACTATAATGTACTGTAGCATCATGGCTGCAGCCTTGTTCCTGTAGGCCACACACTGACATGGAAGTTTTAAGAACAAATGCAATTTATGCTTGCTCAGAAGAAGTTCCTAGAAGGCACAACCACCTCATGAAGGAAAAAGTAAATGTGGCTAAGAATAAAAATTTCAAGTCCCTAGTTTATGCACAGCAATAGCAGGGTATTTTCTTTTGGAAGAGATGTGGGCTGCAGGGAAGAGAATAGACATTTTTTCTCCAAGGGTAGGTTCTGTATCGGGGTTTTTTTTTAGTTTCAAAGGGCTTCTGATGTATTTTACTCAGCTTTGTGAGGTTAATTCAAGAGGCATGAGCTACAGTTAGTATGATATAACAGAACTAAAGAGCCGCTTAGACTAGCAAGGGACACTTTTTCCCTTGCAGCCATGGTGTGTATCATGCTCAGCTAGCTGGTGGCAGAAGCGACCATGTGGTTCATAAACAGATGGTGAACATTATGGAGGGGTTGGAAGGGGAGGCTGAGAGCACGATACCAAGTTTTGGTCCACTCCTGAGTTATACAATAATTGTTATGGAGTCACTGATTAAATCCTCCAGTACAGCCTAAACCAGTTGTCATGACATTGGTTGGTTGGTTGTTTTTTTCCTGAAATACATCTAAATAACTGGGATTTGGCCTCTGACAGACACAGGAATGGGAAACATATCTGCCCACCCAGGCTGCAGAGAAAGATTCTCAATTATGTAGCAAACATTAATCAAGTAGCAGTTTGAGTTACACATGGTTGCACAGAACAACTGTCTGAAGAAGTAGCCCTCTGAGGAATGGGAAATGGAGCAAGGAGAAAGAGCAGGGAGAAACAACAAAAAGAGCTTTAACTAGCACCGACCAGTCCTAGTTCTTCTTTCTTCTCTTTATTGCTTTGGAATGTTGTCACCTGCATCACTGGAAGAGATATTGTTTGGCCCAAGTGCAAGGTACTTATTCCTCCCCCCCGCCAGTAAATCCCAAAGTTCTTTTCAAACCAAGACAGCTACTAAACTGGGACTTCTGGTTCAGACTCTTTTTCTCATTCAGATAACTGTTATTGCCCAATATCCCAGGTGTGAGAAAGCTGCTCACACAGCAACATCAAGCAGATGTTGGACATCTGGTTAGACCCTGGAATGAGAACTGGGACTAGCTTCATAATTTCTTTACATGGCATCTTTTCTAGACTTCCACAACACATCATTTATCTGAAAATGAAAGAAAAAATGTCCTTTCTCAATTAAGAGCTTTCAATCTGTTTGAGGTACTACCTTTATTATAATTGGTGTAGGGCTGACAGTGTGTTTGGACAGGACACCAAAGATGAACAGTCCCTGCTCCACACAAACCTAGACAACCTTGCTGAGCTGGCTTGTTCTTGCCAGCGAGGGCTGCACCATGACTATTTCCCAATAAGGTGAAAGCAATCAGCTTCACCCCACAAGAATGTGAAAAACTAAGATGAGCACAACTACACTTCCCTATGGTATCCGTCTGTTTTCTGCTGGAGGTTCACCTTTGCATTGACACAACCGTTACAGAAGACCACATGCAGTTTTGTAGAGTAACTTCTAATGTTCCTCAAGAAAAGCTGTGTGGAAGCACAGCCTGCCTGAAATGCAGTTGTTGACTCCATTTCTCTTCTAGGCATAACCCCCTCCAGAAAAGGCACTCACTTCAACAGAAGACAGACTTTGGCTCATTTGCTTCCAAACACTATGTCCTGTGGCAGAAGGTAATGTGATGTTATCTCACTACATGACGTCATACACACAACACAGTTTTAAACTATACGGAAACAACACCACTCAGACACAAAATACATTCAAATGGATGTACTTGCTCTCCACACAACTCCTCTGAGTGGTAGTGAAAGGCAATGCACTGAATCTGCAGGAATAGGCACCATGACACAAAAGACAGCAGAGTGATTCAGGGTGTCAGAGCAAGAGGCAGCTTGTCTTGGTTACAGAGCAGCCAGGGAAAGAAGATGAAGACTGCAGCAAAACTGAATTCAGTTACAGATAAAAAAAGAAAGGTATGACACACTGAACATTAGCTTAATTATGAGCTCAACTCAAAGTTTATGGAGGGAAATTATTTAACCATGCTGTATTGAAAGACAGCCAAAATGACCTCAGATATTACAGAAGATCTCTTCTACTTTCTAAAGAAAAAGAGAAAGTAATTCTAGTTTTAAGATCAGAAGGGCCACTACAGCACTTCTGGTGACTGCCGTTAATCTGGAGAGCACTGTATCAAAACAAAGCAGGAGATACAGTACAGCTCCTTATGTTTTCAAAATACATGCATGACTATGTGATGTGATAATTTCAAGGTACAGGAAAAGAAACAGAGATGTGATATTCCAATACAAGAGGTTCATACGTAGCTCTGACAGAAGGTATATGTATGTCTGTGTATCACTATGCAGCACACAGCGTTCCTATACAGGATCTCACCAGGACTTATCGAGGGCACATTTGCACTTATGTCATAAAGACCAGAAATAGAAAGTTCGAAGGCTTCTTCTATGGGGAATTTTAGAGAAAATATTGCTGTTCCCTTCAATGTTTCAGATTTTAAGAAAAGGTTTTTATATGAATTTGTGATGGGGAAGGAGATGCAACACAAAGGCAGATATTTTCTTTAGAGTACCACACATGATGCCATGCCATATGGCAGCCCATATTACAACACTGGGCTAGAAGAACTAACCTCTCAGATGATTTCAAACCCAGCAATTTGCCTTCCCAGAGAATGTGAGACAAACTCATAAAGAGATCAGATGAAAGAAAACTGCATGCATGAGCTTATTTTCCATAGGTCTTTATTTCTCTCATGTTTATTTCAGAGTAAACAAGCAATTCTGTTGCCAAATTGGACTTAACTACATTGTTACTGTCCTAGAAAAGAACCAGAAAGAAAAATCCATAGAAGATAACTACACTTGTAAGGTTCACCAATGACAATGGGGCAAACATGAAGGTCATGTGAGGGGTGCTGAGTTATACACATGATGTTTTGGTTGATACTGTCATAACAGACTTCTACTCATCTGGCTTGGATTGCCACATTTGAGTTAAGCCGAACAGCATGAAACCATTCTCTGGGAAGAGAAACTTTCATGCGAAGGTGCTCTTGCTCTCTCGGCCTTGATTCACTGCATCGAGCCCAATGACTACAAAGGTCAAAACCACATCATTCAGAAATGAAGGTACCAGACCTTTCTTTCAATTCTGCTGTGGCACTGGACGACTATGGAATAAATCTTGAGAACTCGTTTTCACCATCCCCTCTTCCCAAGCTCTGGGTCATCCTCATTTCTGTGGATGTCAGCTGAGCACTCTGAGGTGAGCACAGAGGACGGTATCTGCCTGCCAGCTGCTCCCAGGAACTTTTATTCTGCCTTCCCTCTTGCCTAAGAAAGGATTTCCATGCTGGGCCATGGAAATCTTCCTGTGACACTGCCAAGACAAGCTGCCCTTGGACCTCACTGCTACCTCATTTCCCAATTTGCCTACCTGGCATATGCAGCGAAGGAGTAATTACTCAGGTTTTTAGTTACAAGCACACCACCTAGCTCCATGGGGGTTAAAGTGGTCTCACAGCAGTTGCTAACTTGAACCATTTTTTGTCAGAGAATTCATCCCCTGCCCACTGGGAAAGCTGGTCTGCTGGGAGCTGCATGCGTGTTTCCTGTGGGGAGAAACACAGCCCAGGTGAGGGGGGCAAACCATGTTTGCATGGGAACCGCTTCCAACACGGTTGCAATGGCGCCATGCCACCTTTATCTGCTGTCGCTAAAATAACGAAAAGCCCTTCCCTACAATTTCAGCTGCCCCTCAACACAGACATTTGCACCGGGAACACCCTGAGGGGAGGATGCCGCCTTCCTCGCACCGAGGCGACAGCCCCCGGACTGCGAGGACGGAAGACGAGGCCCCCGCCTCGGTGCCACAAGATGGCGCCCTGGCGCCTCACGCACCCTCCCACAGCCCCCCCTGCAAGAAGCGATGGCGGCGGTATGTAGGAGGGCCAGCTGCCGCTGCTCTTTTCTGTGGGTGTTTTATGTCTTGTCCCTTTCTCTCTCTCTTTTTTTTTTTTTTTTTTTTTTTTTTTTTTTTTAAGCCTCTGTTTTGTTTTTTTTCTTATTTGTTTTCTTTTCCCAAAGACAGTTTGGGGAGCGATGCAACAGTCTCTGGGCGAGGGAGGAGGGGGCTGCGCAGTGCTGGAGTGCGATCCCGGCTGCCAGCAGTGGCGGAGGTGTGTGAGAGACATGAGAGAGACTCTCCGGGGAGCACCCGGCAGGGAAACCGTGGTGCTGCATCCCGCTGCTGCCCACACAAGCCCGCTGGAGCTCCTCTCCCGCACACCAACACATGCAGAGCGGCTCTGGTGAATCGAGCCCAGCAAGGATTTTAGGAGGCTGGTTGACTGTAGGATAATGGTTTCCCACTGGCTTGTGGACTCCTAAATGTTTCTGAGGTTACTGGCACTGTGCTTTTCTCTTATTGCAGTAATTACAAGGTGGCCCCCAGACAGCCAAGGGAGAGCATCCCTTGAGGGTGAGGGTCAGCAAGCCGCATGCCAGAGTGCTCAAGTCCATATTAAGTGTGGTGAAGGTGAAGGTGAATTGAATCTCCCTTCTCCTCCTTCCTGTCCACTGGCCTCTGGTCTGTTTGTGATTGCCCTATACCTTCACTGGGGGATGAGGAACAAAGGAACACAGCAGGGTTGAAATCCCAGTGGAACCTGGCGTCAAAAGAGCTGTACAACTCCAGCCCAGCACTCCTGCAAAGCACACTGATCCAGGAGGCTTTCCAGTTCCCGCCAGAGGCCTGGGAAGGATCCCTCACATCCATCCGACCCCAACACTTGCTGGAGAATGGTAATCCTGAGACACTGAAGATGGACAAGCCCAGAAGATGTGGCACCCAAACACCCTAAGCAGCCAGACCTGCCTACCATGCACCTGCTCCAAGCAGCTTCCCCTTCCTCTCTCCATGTGTCCTCTTGTCTTCACCGCCTCCAGGGAATGGCTGATTACATGTGAGGGTACAGGGAAGAAGGATCTGCTTTGTGAACTCTCAGCTTTCTGTCCTCATTAAGGTAATTTATTTGATGCCAGGACTGTTGGATGTTCTTCCTCAGGAGTATAAACTAGATCATGACACTAATCTCATCAAAAAATTTCGCACTTCTGTCATCCTTGAGAGCACCTAAGAGCAAACAGGGCCTAATTTTGGGCCTTCTGAACCTCTGTGGCTTCCCTTACAAAGAAATTTAGATCCACTCTATTACAATGGCATGAAAGGCTTTGGGGCAAAAGATGGAGTGGAAAATCTGATAGCTGTTCAGCAATTAAAAAACCCCCTCAAAACCAAATAGCAGACTGTTCCTGCCTCATCGTGGGTTTGGTGTATAGGAGTTTACTAATCCAGTTAATAATAAACCAATTCCAAACTGACTGACATGAAAAGTCAGTTAAAAAATAATGAACAAACAATAATAAAAAATAAATGGTAGGGAGCAAAATTATTTTTGGAAACATATTTTGCCTAAATTGGACATCTCTTTCTAGATGGAGTAATTTGTATGTGGAATCCAGCTGTATGACTATTGTTTGACAGCAAAATGATCGGTTCCCCAAAGTGTGAACATCATGTGGAGAGCCCCGTTGCTGCCTTAAAAAGGACTCCTGCCCTAGCAGGGCTGTGACAGCAATGGCAGAGGGTGCAGAATCAAGCTGTGTTGTAATCCCTAATTGTATGTCACCACACAATGGCCTTTTAATGGTCCTGATGACTTTGTGGGTTGCAGATGGAGCCCCAAGGAGGGGATGGATTCCTATGTGCTAGGTGCTGCAAAGGGCTGGTATAGCACAGTGTCTGTTGCTTTTAAATGCCTTACAGGAAAGGTGAGTCGAGGTGGATGTGGATCTTCCCCTCCCACAGCAAAATTAATCTAGGCTCCTCATCCTATAGATGTCAAAGGTCATGAGACTCTGATATGGCTCTTTTAAAAGCTGAGTCCAGCCATATCAAAAGCCTTCCCTATCCTCTTTCTCTGCTCTGATCTGACCGCCATTGCTGGAAGCGGTAGGTGCTCAGCACCAGGCATACCTGCTGTTTTTTGACTTTCAGATATCTCTTGGGATGGGTATTTGAGCAGTCTTTTGCAAGACTTCCTAAGCCTCACGGTGTCTATCTCAGCAATATTAACAGCCTAGTTTTGCAAAAGGTGATACAGTTGGTATGTATCTATGGTGAGACCTTACAGTTAAATCTCTGTCCCACTGCAGACAGAGCTTTCCTTCCTTTTATTCCAAAAGTCCTGACTGCAAATGCACTGAATAACCACTAAACAACACAGATACTTCTGTCACACCCCAGCCTGAGGCATAAATTCCTGTTCTCATCTTTAACCAGATTTGAGAACCTCCAGGCCCCCTCCCAACTCCCTAACGTCCAAATTAACCCTTCACAGGATGTTGACCGTAGCTCCAATTCCCAGCACACTCAAGCTGTGGAGGGATTCAGTTTAGCTCTTTGCAGCTCAGCACTGTTCCTAGCTACTGCATGTCGTCTCTTTCTAGACAATCGTTAGCAAAGCTGTTCTGCCTTGGGCTTCCAAGATGTTAGCTGTCAACATGCAGACATGAAAACCAGCCTCCCACCTCCCTCCCCCTTCCTTCCCTACCTCTGTATCACACTGTAGAGTCTCTTGGGCTCCCACCATGTAGAGCTAATCCTATAAAGACAATCTCTGGCAGATGGATATTGATCACCTGCCTTCAACAGGGACCCTCCACAAGTACCATAATTACCCACTATATTCCTGCACCCCCTAACCCTGAACAATTTCCTTGCCAAAACATCACACAGTGCTCCTAAAATCAACCTACCTTCTCTCTTCCCTTCTATCAAACTAGATAATTTCTTTTTTGTACAAGAAATAAAAGCAGCCATGAGTCCTTCCAGGGATCTAGGGAAGTATGTTTTCCTCTCATCCCCCTGCCTCCACCTACACGGCATGAATCTGAGATTGTATTTCACAGGTTTGATTTGAAGTAAGTTTCTTACTGCTATACTCTGCCTCTGCACCCCCTCCGCTCATTCAGTGAGTGACACTAATCAGTGGTGTGGGAGGTAGGGACAATATAGAGCAGCAAAGTGATTGGCAAGCCTCACTCAATGTACTTGTACCCCAGTAGGTATGTGAGGGTGAAGCAGACTGGATCTATCCATCTCTTTGTATCATTGCCCATCTCTGGTCCAGTTCTTCATTGAAATTAATAGTTCACTAAGTGGAGAAGAGTAAACAAAGCAAGATTTCCCCCCAAAAGCCCAATTTGGTGAAGGTTTTAGCATTTGGGTGTTTTCCCCTGTTAGGTGAGCAAATGCCTCCATGTTAATCACAGTATGAATTCGGCACGAAAAATCAGGCCCTGCTGGGCAGGGAAGGATACCTGAATTATCTCAGCAGGAGAGCTGGCACTAATTTACTGTTGTTGTGCTCCAGGTACTTCTGATGCAAAAGATGAATGGAGCTGAAGATTTGTAACTTGACTTGCAACTGCATTTAGGCTTTTTGCATAGCCTCCACAGGGTAATGTGAATTGGTATGAGACCTTTGAAGCATGGTTAGAATTGGTAGCCTTATCCTGTGTCAACTGCCCTCATGCCTCCTTTTCTTTCTGAGCAGCCTTCCTTCTCTCCTTCCTGCCGCGCTTGGGGTTTATTTTTACCACTCCAGAGACATGGAGGTAGAAATGTACTGCTGTTCCTCTGTGGTATCTTTCAAATGGGTGAGTTTCATGCCTGTTCTAGTTTATATCATTAAGTTTGCCAATGGGACGTTTTGTAAACTGAGATAGAGCTGAAGGAAGCAGCCACAGTTCTGTTTGTTGAAAAGATGTAAAGGGTGACATTTTGCATCAGAGGTATTTCCAAACCCTGTAACCTTTTCTACCCTGCTCCTTGAACGGTACTATAGGCTACCATTGTACTAGAAAATAAATATAAGCTATTTCTCTGGCATTGAAACCAACTGGAATAGAAAGGTCTGCATTGACTTCATTAAACCTCATTACCCCCCAGAAGTAGGCAGCTTCCTGCAGACTCCTTATGAAGAATTGTTGCTGGCCTGACATTAATCACAGGCTGCTTGAAAGGATTGTCTGGGAGGACCCCTCCTTGGTCTGGTTCAAAACTATGACAGGGAATGTGCAATTAACAATGGGTGATTCAGTTCTGGAGTCCAAGAACATGCTCTGACACCAGTTAATTGATTGAATATAGTCATTGCCAAGATGCCTCTTGCCCTTGAACATTTGATTTCATAAACCGTCTAACACAGCTGCCACCTCAGATCCCTTTCTCCTGTGTTGGGGTGAGAGGTGATGCGGTTGATTTAGATTAGGCATTAAGAAAAAATTCTTAACTCTGAGGGTGGTGAGGCACTGGCACAGGTTGCCCAGAGAAGCTGTGGCTGCCCCATCCGTGGCGGTGTTCAAGGCCAGGTTGGATGAGGCTTGGAGCAACCTGCTCCAGTGGAAGGTGTCCCTGCTGAGGCAGGGTTGGAACTGGATGAGCTTTAAGGTCCCTTCCAACCCAAACCACTCTATGATTCTGTGATTCTATGAAGGTGGCATGAGTCCTGCTGGAGGGGAGCAAAAACCATCAGCAGGAGGGAATCTCCAGTACAGGATCCCCTCTGTAGGTGGAGGTTAGTGTCGCTCCACCTCTACCAGGAGAACACCAGAGACTGTAATCGTCCTAGTGGGAAACCCTTCCACCTTTCTTGGCGGCTTCTGTTTCTTAGTGTCACCCTCACTGAATATGTATTTGCTGTATTTGTGATGAAGCAGGAGCTGGGAAGCTGCGCTCCCCATGCTGGGGGAAGAAGTCAGTACTTCTAGTCAAGGATGATACATGTACTTCCAGCAGGTAAGTTGCCGCTTCAACCACTGTTCAGCTTCTCAAGTTTTCTGGTTGGAAATAAAAGAGCAAGTCTTTGGGGTATTAGTTTCCAGTGTCTTTAGTTAACATTCCAGATCAGCACCTTAAGATTTTTGGGCTTGCATCAGATTACATGCTAATATGAACTCACGCTGGCAGCATGTTCTCACAGCTAATTTGGAGGCATAGGCATTTGTGATACCTTGTATGGGCTAGTGTTTTCATGTCAACCCAACAGGTCATAGGCCATTGGTGCTCAACTGCTATTGCTGGCCTGATGTCAAACCCCAGACTCCAGGAGCAGCACTACAAGCCAGTTAGTTAAAGGGAATGTCTGACATACTCATATCCTTAGACATGTTTTTTTTGTTTCATCCAAGTTTGCTTCCTGAAGTCTGCTGTTTTAATCAGAATTACTTCTGTTTGAGTTGAAACCAAAGGCACTTTTTTTCCTTTTCTTTTCCTGTCTCCTCCTGAGATAGTGAAGCCTGCAAGCAGCCAGAGCTTGAGCTCAGGAGCTCAGTGATGGAATGCCTCTCCTGGGTCAGGGTGTCCATTTCCTGACTGCAACAGCCTATCATGTCACATAAGCTTCTTCATAATGCGTCAAACTTGTCTTTATAAATAGTCAGGCTTCTTGTCTCTGGCCTCTGGTGCAGAGGCAGAAAATTGAACTTTAAAAACTATCGAAGGAAACATTTCCTGTCCACAGGACAACCTCACCCAGTGACTACTATGTCTGCTTAATTTTTCCCAGTTCCTGAACACCATTTCATACATTCTCTTCTTCTGCCCCTTCCAGGCTCGATAAAGTAAATTGATTCTAGTTGCTCTGGGGAAACCTGAAGGTTGACTCTTGCCACCTCTTGGCCTGACCTTTTTTGATATACTCAGCTGCTCCCCCTCTGACCCTCTGGCAAACAGGCAGGCAGAACATCCCACCACAGAGCAGTTTCTGGCTAAATGCCTATGTTCAGCTGGAGTCTTGTCAAGACATGGGCCACATTGACGTTTCCTGTCACAGCAGACAACTGTTGGACCAGTTATCGTGCATCAGGCCTTTGTGAGGTTGCTTCCTTCCTGGCATGGTGTTAAGGACTGGTGTGTCCTTAAAGTTACCCTGCCAGCTTGTTAGGGTGGTGCCAACATACTCTGGTCCCTCTAAGGCTACTGACCCCAAGCTCTGGGCTCAGCTGTGCTTTTCTGTAAATACCCCAGGATCAAGCTGTTTGAATGTGGCACAGTTTACTCAGTGACTGGCCTTGCAAAGCCTCCACACTGCTCTCTTTTTGACTTCTCACTTCTGAAGTTTAAGTAATTTTGGTCTTTGGTTGTGCCCTACAAAAGACTTTTTGGAGCACACCATGTATCTGTTGGAGCATTCCACAAGTCCCTTTTTTGGGTATTCACCCATGTTTCCTTTCTGTGCAGACTAAGACAGTGTGTTATGTTGGTTATGGGACACAGAATAAGGACTATTGCATGGCAGTTCTGAAAGACTCCTGTAATCTTGGCTTTCTTTTTACAGTACAGTGCCGAATGCTTTGCCTAGCACCAGTGCTTGTATGAAGGACAGGCCAGAGGAAGATCCTCTGTTCTGGCAGTGGTTTGTCAGTCTCTGTTTTTTTGCCATGGATTGAAATGACATCTGATGGCTTTGTGAGATGGGACACAAGAGAAGAGTCACTGTGTATGAAAAGCCCTTGTCTCCTCAGCCACCTCCTTGGAAGTGCCAGAAGGGTACTGGGAACTGCATCTGTGGGGACTCCTGTAACATGCTTTAGCATATGCACAAGGTCATGGATTAAAAGCCATCCAGCAGGCACAAACATGGCACTGCAGTACTCAACAATATGCAGGTAGTGAGGACAGTCAGAGTACAAGGAGTGACATGAAAAATGGGGAATACCTGGCAGAATAGACACAGCTCAGCAGAGCCATTTGGTTTCTTCTTAATTCTGAAAAAGCAGAAAAAAGAGGAAGCTTTCACCTGAATTTTAGAAATAACAGGTGCTGTCTTTCCCTGTTTGGGTGCTGGAGGGAAACAGAAGAGGACAGGAACTTTCTGGAGAAAAATGACAGCTGATACTAGACATAGAGCTAATTTGGAGACAGTTTTTCCACTTGCTTGGTAATGCTGTTCTTCCTACTGCCTTGAAGTCTTAGACCATCCCACATACCTCTAGGCAAAAATACCCCAACAAACCTAACAACTGGCTCTTTTATGTGTTCTTGCTCCATATTCTCCTTTAGCCAGTGAGGGAAAAGATAGAGGTAAGGAACACAGTCCCAGCCAAACCCAGGTGGGGCACACATGACAGATTACGTTTGGTCCTCCAGCATCTCGTTTGCTTTAATTCCTGGCCGATATAAAGATACCTTGGGAAGAAAATGCAAACCCAACTTTTCACTCTGGAATACATTCCTTTTCTCAATTCTGTCAAGAAACAGCAAGCTTCTCTTTTTTCCTAATGTAAATGAGTGGGAAAGCAGAAGGGACTCTCAGACAGTTCTTGTTTTACTAAGAAAACCTTCACTACTCAAGCACCTGTTATGCAGAATCAATTAGCTTTCCAGTTTTCTTTTTCAGTGCAAATTTGGTTCAGAACAGCATTTCCTCCTGATAAATCTCAGTCCTTAAATGCTCCCTCTTCATGCAACCAATTTGGGTAAAGTTGAGAAAGTGCTTAAGTAAGCCTAAGCTCCTCTTATTTTCAAAAGTCAATTCAGAGTCTGAAGTCTCATCAAAAATCAGCAAAACTCAAGGCCCCTTAATTAATGAAGTGCTTTCAGACATTTCCCTCTGGCAGAATTCTTGTCTGAAAAGAGAAAATGCATTGGGGAAGATGTATCAAGGCCCAAGAAGAAAGGATAGAAAACATCCCTAAGCTCTCTCTTGCACCAAGCATGTTCACTTCTTATGCATCTGTTCACTGTCTAGAAAAGTGAAGTGTCCTTTTGCTGCTGGGGTGCTCTCTGTCAGCTGGGTTTTGTATCATCTGGAAGGGTTTCACCATCCTATCTCTGACAATCTGTGAAGGGTGGAAATGGAAATTTTAGGATACTGTGAACTATTTTGCCAAAGTCTGTGCTAGAGATATTCATCCTGCCTGGGAGAGCAAGGGCAAATAACAGGTCTTGCAGTAGCCCCAAAGGGGCCACAGAGGAGAATCCCAGTTCTCTCCATGTTTTTTTCACTGCTTTCAATGTTAAATTCCATGGATGGCTAAAAATGCCTTCTGTTCCATCAATATGTATTTCAGAGGTGGGTAGACACCCTGCTCCTAGCAGTATATGGTCATTTCTTTCCCTTGAGAGCTATGAGATGTCCTGGTGTGCTAGGCAGGAGATGAGCAGATATCTCTTGAGGCATCAGCTGGTTACTAAAGGAAAGGTCAATCACCAGGCCTTTGCCATGACTTGGCTATGCCAGCATGGCTGCCTTACTTCCTTACCTTGCACAGATTCAGGTTTTATGACAGCCATGTGTAAGGCAGTTCTGCTGCCTGTCACAGGACACAGTTCAGAATTAGTTCTGAACTACCACTAGCCACAGCTGCCTTGGGGCTTGCGCAACGACAAGACCACCAACACAGCACAAAGATGCTCTGTCTACCTAAGAGATTCTCCTAGGCAAAACTGCTAGGAACCACTGCAAGGAGACAGTGCAGAATTTAGCCATCCCATGAGCATTTGGAAGCAGTGCATAACCCTTATATCTGCTTTCTCTGTTTCAGTAAGTCCAGGGGAAAGAAGAGCACTACTAAATTATATTAGATCTTGGTGCTACTACTACCACAGTGTAGTAGCTACAAGGTATCTATGGAAATAATTACCTCTCAGATGTTAATCAGGAAAATGGTGGATTAATAGCAGCTTCTTCTTGCTTTAGGTTACAGATAGGATGTTGGTACGAAACAGGTAGATAGCCATCATAAGATAAGACAGATGCTGTGAGGCACAGGATGGATGTGGCAGATGTAGTTAATGATTAAGGTGCCCTGGCCTTTGTGTACATTGGGACTTTCTATTTGTTGTGTGTATATTTATTGTTTGTGTATTTTCTGGTATAATTGTGTCCTGGTCTGTGGGCAGGGCTCCATAATACAAATAAATACCTCCATGACTAATGGCAGACCTTGTAGGACTGCCCCAAACTCAACAAAAGTTGTAAGCAGACTGAGTCAGTACTATTGTGTAAGGGGATAATTTTTGCTTTGGCAGTGTTCTGGCCAGCTGGAATTGTTCTTTCTGATAATTGCCAATCTGGATTTCTCCCAGATGGCAGCATCTCATAAAGAATATCTGAGAAGAGCTCCGATCTGCTCTCTAATAAGGCTCCACCAGAGAGCTGTTCATCCCTGTCATTCCTTCTCCATAGCCTCAGGCAAGTCTTCTGTCAATTTGCAGAAAAAGTCATTGCTCTGTACTTATTTTTCCTTTTTATTTTATTTCTTTTTAGAAACTTCTATTTATTACCTTGGCAATGAGCCACCCAGCAAGGAACAAACTGTTTTGTGACAGAAAGGATGAGATGTTCACCCTGGACCATCCAAAAGCAGTGCCAGTGATCTTCCTTCCCTGTGCTGTCCTCTAACTTCCCAGGTTGTGTTTAACAAGGCTGTGTTTCCCCGAGGCACTCATTTCTCCAGCAGAGAGAGGGTGAAAAGGGAGGCTATGCTGTGCATCCACTCAAGGGTCCCTGAGCAAAAACCCTTTTGTGGTGCAGTGCTGTTTATCACACAGGTATGCAGTGATTGAAGAGCAGGGGGTAGCCAGTGTATAATTTTAATCCTGAGGCTCCTGGGACTTGCCAGATGAGCAAATGCTGAGGAGAATAAGACTGTAGGTAGTCAGAAATCAGGGGTTATGCAAAATAATTGCTCTCCTGTGTAGCTGGCACTGCAGCAGCCGAGCTCCTGATTGAGGTGATATTTGTTTCCGGTCTGCCTCTTCACCTTTTAATGTGTTTATCCATCAGTGCGGTACCCAAGTACCTCGCAATCTAGAAGGTGTTTATCCTCTCTCATCTCTCCCCTGAGTGCTGTTGGCCCTCTGTCAGGGATGGGAAGCCAAGATGCTGATTTATGTAAAGAGTTTGGAAACTGGAGGGGCTGTTTCTAGGGGCTGTTAGATCTCTGACCTGAAGAGTAAGACAGAAAACCATGGTACTTAACACCCAGTTATTTTAGCATCTTTCTTTTAACTCTGAAGCTCCTGTGAGCTCTGCGAAGACATTGAAGAACTAGGTGGGATCTGTCATAGTACTGATGTTAATGGGGTCTGAAATGCAAGATCTGGTTTCACTGCTGTGGGTGTATTTTTGTGTTGCTTTCGTTCCCAGTGTAACACAGAAAGACCACAAGTCCCAGTTTAATACAGTTGTGCAGTGTTCCAGAAAAGGTCTCAGTGTGTGAAGGAATTGTTTCTTGGAGCCAGAAATTATCCGCCTGTCCCCTTTCATTCGGCACAACTGTAGAGATTATTTTCCTTTCCTGCATATTTTCCAGAATATGGATTCAAGACATATTGCTAAACCAGTCTAAAATATTCAGGGCTCTCATGTGTGAGATGGTGTTCTACACTAACTACTGAAAGCCAAGTGCTTGTGAGAGGCCACTCTTGCATAAATACAGTCCATCTGAAATCGCTCCTGCAAGAGCCTGGAGGGCAGAGGGCAGGAGTGGGCTGGAAAGGAGGATTTTGCTTCTGTCTAGGTCAAAGTGATGTGAGGACACATATTCAAGTCAGTTTTTTCCTTTTTTTCGTTTATGTTTTTTTACTTTGCTAAAAATTTTTCTGAAATACAGCGAGCTCATCCCTCCTTGTCTTCATGTATAATCTGAACTAAACTTAGCTATCCATCCATCCCATCCAAAGCACAGGACACGTTACATAAATCATTCATCGAATACTTCTGAACAATAAACAAATGCACAAGAAACAGTTCATAGACAATTCACTGAAGGACCTGCTTGCTGCAAACAGTCCAGGAATCTTTGTGGAAGTGCTCTGGAAAGCATGGTCTGACGTAAGAAGTCCTGTCTCTATTGTTCATGTTCTGACTGGAGAAGACCAGTGAACTATCAACCCTCCACTTGGGGTGTCGAGAGCATGCAATGAGGACAGGCAGTCTGAGGAAATTTCTTTGAAGCAGGCTTGGGATCAGGCTTCATCACAGAAACAAGTGTGAGGATCAAAATAACCCACTGGTTCAGTTAGGGTCGCCCACTGCCAGGGCCAAGTTACCACCATTGGGTATGTAGATATCCGTGTTTTTCCAAGACTTTTCCTAATGGGACTTTCGTGACATTTCTTAGAAAGTTTCCCAATAGATTCCACTACTCCAAAGTCTGCTCTGCTCTTCTGCCTATGATTTCCTGCTTAATAATCTTGTTCCCACTGAGATATCCCACTGTCCAACTCCAAATAAAGTGTTGTCACAGTTGTCATCTCCACCTTCCAAACATATCTAGGGTTTTCAGCCGGCCTCTCAGGCTTTGTTTACCTACGTGGCACAGAATTACCCTTTCAGAGTTTTTTTGAGGCTTACTGAAAGTCAGTCCCTCTAGGCTTATGAAATGCTTTTCTTGCTAGTTCTTGGCCTCCTTCCAAGCTGTCAGTAACTTTCTAGGAACATGATGCGTGGGATTTAGGGCAGTTCTGCATGCTAAGGATGGCCAGTGATGGTAGGGGCAAGGAAAGGTCTTTGTCTGATGCTGTCATGAGAGCAAAAGGAAATATTTCTCTGGGAAGTCTCAGGAGCTGACTGTACCAGATGGTGGCCTATAAAGACACAGAGAAGAGAGAAGTTGGATGAGACTCATAGCAAGCTCTAACCAAACCTGAGTACAGAAGTTTGGTTTATAGCAGTTTA
Organism: Psilopsiagon aurifrons; assembly: GCA_025447955.1. NCBI lineage: Eukaryota > Metazoa > Chordata > Aves > Psittaciformes > Psittacidae > Psilopsiagon > Psilopsiagon aurifrons. The sequence goes on along the minus strand of JAOEHY010030271.1, from coordinate 12,824 downwards.
TGATGTATATTCCCCATGTCAGGTACTGTGCCAGGAGCGATGCCCCAGTTTACAATCACATCATGGAAATGACTTGCTTATTTATAGTAGCATATCTATCCTACAGCTTTGCCATACGTATTGATTGGTCTATGAGGTGGGTCTGGCTGGTCTGTGTTTTTCTACATAACAGATACTGAAGGGAAAAGAACTTCCCAAGAACTCAGAGGTGAAAGATCTAGGGCAGAGCCATTGCTACTCATCTCCCCCCTGCAAATTCTCTGCTCTTTCTGAGTGCAGAGAAAAGGCTGTTGCTATAGAAACCAGTTGGAGAAATGTACATTATATCATGTTTTATATATTTTTCTGACGAGAGCCTTTAATTTGAGCCTGCCATCATGTAATTTCACAGAAACAATAATGCTAATAAACCCCATAAGAGTAATAATGATTTCAAATCAAACCAAAAAATCATCATTTACTTCAAAAACATCTCTGCCTACAGCCTTCTGCCCCTAGCCAAGACACTGGGACAGGGCTATCAAGGCAGCCCACAATATGGTACATGACAGGTAAATCTGGTACATGACAGGTAAATCTAAGGCACCAAAAGGTGTGATGAGAGGTGGGGGTGGGTCCTACATAGTGGTAAGTGGCAGTTAACATTTGAGGAAAGACAAATCTAAATAAAACGTCTTCAGATTTATAAATGTGTAGAGAAGGATGAAATAAAGTGAAAGGTGCATTTTATAGCATATAGTCTAGCATATTTTATCTCTTCTTTACCACCCAACCTCCTGTTGCCATCCTATCTTTGTGAGCCCTCTTCTGAAACTCTTTTTTCTTTTGCTGCCCTTTTAAAAATTATCCCACCATTTCCTGCTTGCTTTCATGATAATAACAAACCCTTGCCCTCCCTGACAATGAGACCTATTGCACCCTCGTGTCTCAAGGAGACAGTGCTCTTTGTGAAGCTGCACCATGAGCCTCTCTCTCGCATCAGGCTGGCCTGATGGCAGTAGTTCTCCTGGGAATCCTTCAGAACAGAAGCCTAATTTAGTCCTTTGGATGTCAAAACAAGCTTTCACTCTGCATTTCCCACCCTCTATTCGTTTTTTGTCTTAATTCACCATGACCACTATTTCCTTCCTGATTTGTACTGACCCTGTGGCTTAATTAGATTTTTGTCATTATTTATAGTAGCTTCTATGATGTTTTGGCTTGTAATTTCTTCAGGACAACGACTTTCTTGCTGTGTAGAGCAATGTACAAGATAAATCTCAGCCTTGTCTTGTTCCAGGGCTGTGATTGATCCTCAGACAGGTGTGTGTCCCTGCTTCTTGTCCTGAAACATGAAAAACATCAGTGAGGCTTTGTATCATTAACGTTAGGTTTTATATACTGCAATGTAGGACAAGGTAGATATTGGAATAAAGCAGCTTAATTACACTACATAAGGCCAAGTAAGGGTCCATCTGCTCACAGCATCTTTGCAAGACATATCCCTTCCTCCAATTCTGTGCATTTTCATGACCTCTTGGGTTAGATTAAGTTCTGTGCACATCCCTTGAATCCCAAGGTGATTAAAAAAATGTTGTTTCTAATTTCATTGCTGCCAAGGCCTGGCTGTAGATCTACTCTTCGCTTATTTCAGGGTCTCACAGTTTCTGCACACATGTAGTAGAAAGCCCTTAAAACCCTCCCTCGCTTTGTCTTACAGACAGACATATCCAGCAGTTAGAAGGGAAGAAACAATTCTCCTGTCCTCTTCCTACCTTACCTTATGCCCCTTGTGCAAACACGTAGCCTTACTCTGTTCTCCAGCCCCAGCCATTTTCACAGAACCTAATGGCTGCTGTGGATAGACAACTGATATACATACTGTCTGGTTTAAGGGGCTGTAAGCACTTCTAGTGCCCAAATAATATATGAATATTAATAGAATGACTTTAATGATATAATAAAAGCCAAAAAATAAATATCCTTAGGTGCATGATAACCTGACTTCAAGAGCAATTGCCATCAGTAACAAAATCCAGAGAGAAGACTAGGATTACTTTAATGAGATTACCTGCTTATTGCCATTTGTTTCTGTGGGTGACTGTAATACTTCTTCACCTTCATTCCCAGTTACTTTCCCAGATGCTTCCCACCCTGAGCTTTGTAAAACCAAGCTGGACTACTGTGAAGCTGGGGCTCGCTGGCCTTCCCCTGGGATCCAGAATATCTCTGCGAGCACCTACTCCTTGGTCTTCAGCCTCCCCTACTCTTTCACCCTTGTCACTGCAATGTTTTTTTTCCATGCCCTGTGGCTTCATATCCATGGGGCAAAAGGCAGGAATGGGAGGACATGGAAGGGTGAGGAAAGCTGATGTCTTTGTGGAAATGGAAGGACAGTAGAGAAAATAATTGTAAGGTCAGTGTTGTAAGACAAAGGCAGAGATTGGATGATTATGAAGGCTCATTAAAAATTCAGCTTTATCCAGCAGGCCAGGAGGAATGGACAATAGGCTCAGTAGGGGCAGCACATGGTCTGTAGTGCAAGGATTTCTTCTTTAGATTCCTAGAGCCCCTTAACCCAACCAATGGCCACTGCCCATGCTCTTCTCACTCCATTTTCAACCTCACCGTGTCCCTGTGGCATGTGAGTCCCAGAGCTTGATCATTGGTACATTCAGCATTCATGCACTTGGGTGGAGAGTCTATAGGGAGGTGGGCATATGCTCAGGGGGACCAAGACTCACAAAGTTGAGAGATGCAGATGGTAAGATGAAGAGACTGCTTAGAGCAACAGTGATGTCTCTGCAGAGACCACAGTAAATTACATCAGGAATAAGCATGCCAGCTGTGTGCATGAAGGACAGAGTTGTTCTCTTGCATCGGAGGCAGCATGGGGAAAAGTAACTGTCTGCTTCTGCTTGTGAGGGTATTTGTGTATATAAGCTAATGTACAAATACGATACATACATACATACATCGAAATAAATATGTAGGTAGTGACACAGTTCTGCTCCAAACAGACAAATATGTAGCCCCTCGTGTCTGGAGGACATAAAAGGATCTTCCAGAATTGGAGGTCTCATCAAGGCTCTCAACCCACAACTAACTTGTCTAGTTGCACCTGCACAACCTGCACAGAAATATAGGACCTTGATCATTATTCCTGAAGAAAGTAAAAATGACCAGGACACATCTAATAAATAAACCAAGTTTAATCATAAACTATGTACATATTTATTGATAGGGAGGGGGGTGTGATCTGAAAGGCGCTGCCTTGGCAACTGGAACAGTGTATTTTACCAGTCAATATATAGTACCAGCGATGGGTGGAGCTGATAAATGAATATGGGATTTTGAGTCCCAGACGCTAATTTTTACAGACAACTATCATTCTTGGTTTCCTGTCAGTTTATAGCATGAGCTAGCTCACAGCTTTGCCCAGGACACAGCAGGGCAGATAAAGCCATGAACAGACCTGGAGGGTGAGGGAGGGACAAGATATCTGAAGGTCATTCTGAGGTATATGTAACGTATATACTCTTCTGTTGTGTGCAGTCTTGGGGCAATACTTTGCCTACAGTTATGTGTGCACACATCTCATTCCAGTCAGCGAGAGTGGAAAGCTCACATCTGAGAGAATATATTGGGCTTTGAGGGCATACAGGAGCACATCGAACAACAGAGCCAGAAGCAGAACAGGGAGAGTTGAGGACAAAGAACTCAGACTGGGCTGAGAAAGGGAAGAAGTGAATGGACAGCCCCAGATTTATCTGGCCATGGCCAGCCAGATCAGCCCTGTTTGGACTGCCAGCACAGATTTTCTGCTCTGAAGGTCTTCTACAGTGCAAGGGTTTCCATCAAGGCAACTTTCATCAGGCAACAGGCAGAACAGTGAACAAAATTACTGGAGGCATGTTAACGGAAGAAATACAATGAAGATGGCTCTACAACTATTCAGTTCTTAATTTTGAAGGAAAATATAGTCATGCCTCTGAAGTGGTCTAAGCCTACATAAGAATCTGGTCAGTCTCAGCTCATACAGGCAGAGGATGGAACCATTGCTCTGGTTGCCAGCAAGGCAAAGGGTGGCATTTATACTACAGTATTCAAAGTCAGTGTGGCTTTGAGGAACAATATCACACCAGGCTTGCAAAGCAGTCAGATGTATTGGCTTTTTGCAGAACAATTTCACTTCCAAACAATGCACATATTATAGTTTTACAGATGACCTTTCACTGCTAGAAAGTAGACACTGTTTTGATGTCAAATGCACTTGAGTCTGATTTTGCTAAGAACCCCGAGACAATAAAAAAAAACCACAACAAAACAAACAAATAAAATCTGTAATACAAAACAACATTCATATCAACATCAAATGATAACTGTCCCAGTAAACACAAAATCAAGATCTTCTTAATGCAGGTCTTCTCAGAAATCAGTTTGTCATGCATCCGTATATAGAGTCCACTCGCAATCTGGGAAACCTCAGTAAAGACTGCTGCCCTTTGAAATGATAGTCCCATTTTTTTAAAGGAGTGCTCCACACATGCATGCGCACATACATACAGGCACACGGGGTTATGCACACACCCCTATAATCTCGTCCCTCTTAGCAAGAGCTGCATGCTGGATAACTGTTAATGCCTTCTGTGCATTTTTTACCTACTTTCTTTCTAAGGATGAAGTTCAAATGTCTATACTTCTCAGGTCTATTCTTTAAACAAAACAGGGAACAACGAGGAACTACATTATGGACAGAGGAATGGACTAGTATTTCAGACCTGTGATTTTTCCCAGTCATTTACAAGAATGATGTTATTTACATTCATGACTCAGCAGAATCCACAGGAAGTTATCCTTTCTCCATGTTGGGTTCTCTTGAACCCTGTAAGCCCATTCTGTGCTTCCACAGATCATTTTTCTTTAAGGCACTGCATGTGGATGATGACTTCAGCCAGAAGTGCAAGCCCTCTTCACTGGATTGTGCATTTCTCCCTCTCCCTGGACTGACCTTCCCTGAGAACTTTTGATTTGATGTACTTCAGGTCACTGTTGACACTTGGCCGGCGAGCAAAAGGAGAGATCATACCGTAGGCATCCATGTCCTTGACTCGGCGCATACGAAAGGGTTTTGATTGGAAGGGGTCAGCATACTGGATGGAGATTTTCCTGTGGAGGGAAGGGCTCATCTCATGAGGTAGCTTGGCCATGCTGAAGAGGACATAGAACATCTCATCCACATTGGTGTTCTTCTTGGCTGAAACTTCGAAATAAGCACAGTTTTCATCACTGGAGACAAGGTTCTCCCCTTCATCTGAGCGTACCTTACGGAAGATTTCACTGTGGTCACTTTTGTTGCCACAGATCACCATGGGGAGGTCAGCTGATTCCTTGGTCTTGTTCTTCAGGCAGGATTTGACCTCAAGGATCTGTTTCTGAAGCCTCTTGACCTCATCAAAGGATTCTCTGTTGTCCAGGCTGAATACCAGGATGAAAACATCGCCTGCAATTACAAAAAGATCCTGTAAAGGCATGTTGCTTGCAGCACATGTAAGAGGAGCTAATTTTAAAAAAGCAATAGGTTTCTTTGCCATCTCCTCCCCATATTTTTTGTTTAGTCTCTTTGAATCTATTCACTCAGCTGTACTTTAATTCCAGTTCTCGTAATTCAACTTCTCACACCTTCCTGTAGTGCTGTGGAAAAGACTTTTGGTGATGACGTTATTTCATCCATATCTGATTGTGTTCCTGCCTCATGCTGGACTTGCCATTTATTTCCCATTTTAATCTCTTTTGTAAGCATGTTTCTATCTCACCTCTGCTGTGCTGCTTTTCTTTCTCCTTTTATCTGTATCTCTGCATAAAATACAGCCTATTCTGACACCAGGATGAGTGGAGAGTTAATAGCCACTCAGCTTCGCCCTTTTGATTGTACAATACACGGAGCAATACCTGAGCTGAAGATTTACATCTAGCCAGTCCTGAACACCTAAGTCAGGAATGAGAGGTTTTCCAATGTCCAGTGCTCTGCTGTCATTTCATTTGGTTCAGAGAAACAGACCATGGAAAAATAAAGAAATACAGTAATTACACAGATCCCCTGGCATTTCCTTTCTGATATTTCCTGACTCACAGTTTCTTTTGCAAATATAACTTAGTGTAAATCATTGCCTTTTGAATGACATTCATGTAGAACATGCTAAGAGAGCTTTCATGAGCAAGAGCTCATATCTGCATCCCAGAAACTGGCCCTAGGACCTCAGTGGATGTGGACACTAGCCTCGTCAGATGCGAACATCATGTTTTTCTGGCTAGCTAGAAGGGTAGACAGCTAATCCAGAAAGTGGGTTTGTTTTTCCTGTGGCTGAATATATCTCCACTGTCACTTTCACTATTAAAGAACACATCTTAGCTCATCACAACAGGAACCGCTTGACAATAAGAACATACAAATGGAGCCCATGATTTTCCCTTTTTTCCCTTGAATGCATTTGGTTAACCATGGATTAAGGAGAAAGGGTAAAACTAGAGCTACCCTTTTGCTGGAATATCAAATCAAGGAATCAGACTGGAAATTTTAGGAAAAAAATAAATCTTTGAGATCTTTTTTTTTTTGTTAGGATCATTTTCTCTGCATTTTACATTTGTTTTTCACTGCTTATGTGTTGTAACAACATGCTTATTTTGTTCCTTGCTGCTTTTTATGTCCACAAGATTTTATTCAGCCATTTGTTTGTTATTTTTACAACAATAAAAAAATATGGAGCAGAAAGGGAAGGTAGGAGGGGAATAAACTTGGGGGAAATCTCAATTTCAGACCTTTGCACAGTGGACTTCTCCTCTGTGGCTAATGCACTGCCTATAGTGCCTGGAATATCTCAGCCAGGAAATATCTCTCTAGAAAAGCACATCTTGCAACAAAATCAAGCAGTCCTTTTAGCTACCTCCAGGAAAGAGCCATCTCCAGGCTGCAGTTTTTCAAGGTAATGTCTATCCTTATGATTTTTCACCCACCATCCCCCATCTGCAAACTTTCCCCACTTTCTTCTCACCTGTCAGGATGGAAAGCCTTCTCATAGCAGGGAAAGGGTGATTTCCAGAGGTGTCCAGGATATCCAGCTGATACATATCTCCCCGGATGTTGTAGACCTTGCGGTGGAAATCCTCAATGGTGGGAGTGTACTGGTCCTCAAATCGGCCATTGAGAAAGCGTGAGACAATGGAGCTTTTCCCCACCCTGGATGCTCCCAGCACTACCATGCGGTACGAGTTCTTAGCTGGCACATTCAGGGTGCAGTTTCCACCAGACATAGTCTTCATCATTGCTTGATCCTGAAAGAAGAAATAGTGGAGTTGGAAGAAAGACCAGAAACTAAATGGAGGATGAAATAGGGCAGCTCCTTACCACAGGCTTGTCAAACAGTGCTCTGGAGCACAGTAGTTAGTAGGTCAATGGTTTGAACATAAATCTTTTCTCTGGAAATGCTTAATTTTTTCAGTCTCATTTCCAGGGAGTGAGGTTCATTGTTGGTGGTGTATTTTTTCTTTTCTTTTAAAGTCATATCAAAATGAAGTCATTTACACTGAAAATAGCATGGTTTTGAACTGTATTTTCTATTTCGTTTAAACATTAAGGGCTAATTTTATCATCTGTGCTTCAACTTAGATACCAAGTTCCTTCCCACCATCTGCGTCACTTCGACATTACCAGATTTTTCAGAAGAGCTTGATTCTCATTTAGATACATAAACATAGAGGTCAGATTTCCCAATATACTGCATCCACTGCAGCTGCCATCAGGGCCTTGAAGGCTTTGTTTGATTGCCTAAATAGGAGCTGCGCATAATACTCATTTTCTGAGATCAACCAAAAGTCAGGCCGAAACAAGAATCATGCTCGACATCAGTGGAAGCTAGACATCTCAGTAACTTTAAATAGCTGGTCCTGTACAACCTTCGTTGCTGATACAGGGAGTCTGAGCCAAAAAATAGCGCTGGCTGATGATAAATTCAATGATCTCTGCCTTGGGTGACCTTTTAGAAAGCAGATTTTAATCATGCGGTTCGGACTGGTAGTGTGGGAACTCCCTATAACAGACTATGAGCATTGCAGCAGGATATCTGGCAATGGATGGAACTGCAAAAACATAGATTTCATGGGATTTTCAGTCTTTATACATACACAGCTGTTGTGGGTGTCACAGTCTGTGCGGGTGCTAAGTACAAGAAAGAGAAAAAATAAAGGACAGCCATCTTACATAGCTACTAGACAAGATTCCCAACCCCTGACAAATAAAATGAGTCTTGAGACTTTGGAAATCATATTTTGACATAGCACTCAGCTGCAGAAAACTTTGCTGGGAAGAAAAGAGTGCTGCTCTGACTTTTTTCATGTATCAGTTCAAATGTGGGCTGAAGGGAAAAATATAACCCCTATGTGGGGAAAGCTACATGTAGAGCAAAGAAGACGCATTTCTGACAGAGTTTATTTTGGTTACTAGGATCTTATTAAAGAATAATCAAGTTCCCACTGTGCTGTTTGTTTAACTTAAGTGTTGTTTATTTAATATTACAATGCAAGTACTTTATATACACTGAAAAATCATATCTGGGTCCAGATCTGGATTCCTATCTTTCCCTTGAGTGAATTTTATCTCCCAAGCTTTTATCTAGCTGACGCTTATCTCAGTCAAAAGCTTAGAATCTTTTACTTTGTTTAACATGTGCTAAGCTACAAAGCAGCAGCAAAGATACAGTCGCTGCTAAATAAAGAAGTCTGTGGAATTCTGATCCAGCATCATTGCTGTGCTATAGCCCAAGGCAACAGCAAAACACTACTGTTTGTTATTATTATTATTGCTATAATTTGCTGCCAGCAGCACATTCAGCCCTATCTAAAGCACAGAAGAAAATGTAATGCTTTCTTCAGAGTAGCTTACACTCTGAATTATTTTCTGCGGGGAGCAGGACTGTGTAATATTAGAGCCAGACAGTAATGGCAGAACATAAATTTAGTTGGACATAAATGTGCAGAGTTATGGTACTGTTGGGATTGCTGTGGTTGGAATGACAGTGAGGAGCACACCTGGTATTTGAACTGGACTCTGTGTTTTGTTCAGAACAGGACCTATCTCCAACAGAAACACTATATTCAATCTCTGAAATAGCACTGCCGTGTACACTATCTCTGCCCTTTCCTATGTAGCCAGTCCAATGCTGTCTTGTATTCACAGGCAGACAAATGGTGACAGAGCTGCTTTGAGATGCTTCCTTTCACCCTCTCAGGTTTTATTTGACTGGCAGAGAAACCAGGGAGATAGATTTTGTGGGAAAACCAGCAAACTTCTCTACAGCCCAGGATCAGTGTTTAGAAATAAGTCAGCTCTTCAGTCTGGGATGGACCAGTTTAGCTGCAGTGTAGCAAGTGGATTGTGCTGGTTCACACATGCCAAACATAAGGTTTGTATAACTTAGTGCAGCAGCATCTGTGAGTGTGCATGATTGTGCTTTTCAAGCAAACGCCTTGTATGTCCTGCACATAACACACATGCTGAGGGACCTGATCCTGGCCAGCAGCTTTACAAACCAAAATCCTACAAATTATATGGCTGATGGGCAGGTAACCACTGAACTGTTAGTGATTGGAGAAACTCCCATCATACAGCAAAGGAGGTGGACTGTGTCCCTGCGGCTGTTTGGAGGGTTAATTTTGCAGCTTTAGTGCAAGAGTCACTTCTGTCCTCCACTTCTTTGAAATCAATTCCACTGCTTTGGACCTCAGTTAATGTCACAGTACACTGAACAGGTTGGAGAAGGAATTGGCACCATAGCTACCTGCAGACACAGAACATCAAGGCATGAGGAAGCTGAATGACTAACCAAGGTGCAACAAATGAAAAATGTTAACAGACTTTGTGACCTTGCATTTCAAATTCTTTCTCTGTTCCCCCTTTCCTCACCCTTGCATCTCTAGTAATTAAATCACGTTGCCTCCCACCCCCATCAAAGGCAAACTCCTATGCGCTGACATGCTCATTTCAGGATGCTTTGCCCCAGTGATGAAAGTGAAGGAGGGGTACTAGAACATGCAGACTTTAAGGTATTAAATAGTCACTTTGTGCTGTCCTTGTTCCATCTCTCAAGGCATTCAGTCAAGGGAACTATTGTGCTTTCCTGACTCTGTTTCATTTCACACAAAGTCAAAAGATGCTTTTCAGTGCTTTGATTCGTGGAGTTGCTACTCATCTCATCACCTCTGCTGCAAATCTGACTCAGAGCGTGCCGCTGAACCAGGAGCTTTTATTTGTGGTTTGTGATCTCTTCTTATCCCCCTACTCCAGTTTCTCTCCAGTTCAATATAATCTGCCTTCTTTCCTCCTCAGAAAATGAATGAAACTACAGCCTTCACACCCAGGGGTGAGTGGGGGGAGCACAGGGACATATACATTGAAAAAGATTAAAGGCGAAAGAAAGGAAACAGAGAGAGACCACATGTTCATATACTAAGGAAAGCAAAATCAATCAGAAGAGAATGAGGAGACAAATAACATCCAGCTGGCTTTAATCTACTTCTTTTCCTTCCAGTTTATTAAATGCTTAAGCATAGATTAATTCCCAGTGGTACCTTCTGCTTTATGCATTGGCTTGGTGCTAGAAACTTTGCATTAGTATTGCATATTGGTACAGCACAGAGACTCCAAACTGTCATAGAAATGTAGGCGATGGGTGTTATCTCCACTTAATAAAGGGAAACGCTCATATACCCAGAGAAAGCTGAAAAGGCTGCCCCAAATCAACATTAAATCCTATTTCTTTTGACTCCTTATGTCATCTTCTACCTGCTAACCACTACTGCTTGTTTCACAGGCAGACATCAGATTAAATGACAGTGAATCTGCTTTTGTATGCTCTGAGGAGCGCTTGTCTGATTCCAGTGAGGTGCTGACAAATTTGATCCTGAGCACCTGTAGAGATGTCTAAGGAAGACATTCTTCATTCAACCTGCCCAGAGCTTTTACACCTTCATTTTCAATCCTCCCATCAGGGGTATGCTCCCCACCACACCCCACCCTTGCACAGACTTCTGAACTACCTCACTTGCACTCCTCGGTCCTCAGCTACTGTTGGTGTTTCTGTTTGCTATCCCAATGAAATTCAGTGCACCCAGCTAAAAAGGACATAGGCAGACACAGACTGAGTCATGCATAACAGACCCAACAGTTGTTAATCACTACTAGCATCCCCGTAATCTTCATACACACCAGAATCACTCCTGTGGGATGTTTGTTTCCTGCCTTTATACCAAACTCCACACTGTTTTCTTACCTCTCTCCTTGGAGGAGCAGTCCTGGGTCTTGGTACAGTCTGGTGAAGCTGATAATTTTAATCAGAGGTGGCTGCTGCTGTAAAAGGCTGTTGTTCTGTGGATCCCACGTTGCTTGCTCTGGGCTCAGTTCTTCACTAGTATTTCCCAGGAACTTAGCAGGATTTGGAAGGACCGCAGGGCTCCAGAGCAGTTTCCCCCATGGATGGCAGGTGCTGAATCAGGTGACTGACAAGGGCTGAAGAAGGGTCTCAGAACCAGTGGTAGCTTTCCCTTTGGTGAGATGAGCTCTTCTCACAGCCTCAGTTCAAGAGAAGGAGAGGCAGAGTCTCTTCCACTCCCACTGGCTTTTCTTGCAAGTTGTGCTTCGTAGGCTGTGCTGTGGGGAGGGGATCTCTGGAGCGTCACCTAGTCGAGCAGGGTCGTGGGTGCATCCAGCTGGCCCACCCTGCTTCTATGCCACCTCAGACCCTAAGGGCAAAACCCAGTAGGGGCATGGAAGCTGTCTGTGGTGAACCTACACTTACCCAAGTCTTGCCTGGCACACCTTCCCCCCGAGCTTCTTTTCTTCTGGTCCGAAATTTGCTTTAAAATATTCTGTTTTGAAGACAGAAGGGGCTTTTCTTCGCACTCACCAGTTAAGTCTTTCTTCTTCCCTCCCTGCCTTTCTCCCTCTCTCTCTCACAACTACCGGCAAATTGCAGATTTTCCTTCTGTAGGACTCACAGATAATTGGCTCAACTCCTCCCTTGAAGTCAGTGTCAGGCACAGGGGAAGGAGGGGTGCTGAGGGGGTGGGATTTTGTGCCTATTGAAAAAAATCTTTCCTTTGCTCCTCTAAACAGAAAGTTCATATGCATTGCAGACTGCACATTCCCGGGCTTTCCACCAGAGACCTGTATGTATGCTTATGTGGGGACTGAGTTAGTGCATGTGGACGAGAGACACAGAGACTTCATTTACTTTGCAAGCTGTAAACTCATAAGCTCTTCCTGAAAGCTCTATATTTCTGTGTCGATCTTTTCTGCTAGACAGAAGCAGACTGACTCATTTCCCAAGTAGGGGCTTTCTGTCCATAATTCCCGTAATTCTTTTGCCATATGGAATACTTTGTCCTGATCCCTCAACCTTGAAGACAATATGTTAGGATTGCTGGTTGGTTTGATTAAGAAATAAGAATAATGTGTAACTGCTGTTCTTTCATTAATATTTAAATAAAGGAAAAACTAAAACCAGGGATGGGTAATAAAAATGTTTAAAAAAAGGTCGAATAGAAAGTGTGGGGGACTGAGGGTCAGAAAAAAGGAATATAAACAAGTAAAAATCAGGGTGAATTCAAGGTGTTTGTTCAATATGAAGTGAAAAATCATGTTTGTGATATATTTCACTGTTTATTGACTCTCATTTTTTCTCTTTTTTGACATGAAATAATAGTTTAGATCTAAAAGTCTGCTCTAAAAGATATCAAAAGGATAGATTTTGAAAGATTTAAAATTAAGTATTTCAGTATTTCCCACTCTAAAA
>JAOEHY010030270.1:0-22637 GCA_025447955.1 Psilopsiagon aurifrons | reverse complement strand
AGCCCAGAAAGCCAACTGCATCCTGGGCTGCATCAAAAGGAGTGTGACCAGCAGGTCAAAGGAGGTGATCCTGCCCCTCTACTCTGATCTCGTGTGAGACCTCACTTGGAGTACTGTGTGCAGTTCTGGTGTTCTCAGCATGAAAAGGCCATGGAACTGTTGGAACAAGTCCAGAGGAGGGCCACGAGGATGATCAGGGGACTGGAGCATCTTCCATATGGAGATAGGCTGGGAAAGTTGGGGCTGTTCATCCTGGAGAAGAGAACGCTGTGTGGAGACCTCATAGCAGCCTTCCAGTATCTGAAGGTGACTTATAGGGATGCTGGGGAGGGACTCTTCATTAGGGACTGAGGTGACAGGACAGTAGGTAATAAGTTCAAACTTAAACAGGGGAAGCTTAGATTGGATATAAGGGAGAAATTCTTTACTGTAAGGGTGGTGAGGCACTGGAATGGGTTTCCCAAGGGAGTTGTGAGAGCTCCATCCCTGGCAGTGTTCAAGGCCAGGTTGGGCAGAGCCTTGGGAGGCATGGTTTAGTGTGAGGTGTCCCTGCCCATGCCAGGGAGTTTGGAACTAGATGAGCGTAAGGTCCTTTCCAGCCCTAACTATTCCATGATTGCAATATTATGAGCAAAAAGTGTTTGCATTATATCCCTGGGTCGCAATAGAATATTTGAGCAAAAAGCATCTGGAGACTACCTGTGAGTAAAGTCAAGGGAGGTTTTAAAATGGTTTCAAATGATGCCCCAGATTCAAAATGCTTCTTGTTTCTGATAAGTTGCCACCTTCAAGTGGGAAGATGCATATGGTAGAAGATACTTCTGCAAGTATTTTGAAAGTGGAGGGTGTGAAAATGCTCATGAATGGGTTAAATAAGTACAAAAGGAAAGCAACAGGTTTGAATTGTTTTGAATTGCAGTTGGTTTGAGTTGCAACCCTCAAGTAGATTGTACTGAAGTAACTTCCATGTTGGAAATTGTCTCCCCCCCCCCATCCACAGTCAATGTATTGCAAGGATCAGAAAGCAAGACAAAATGCTAACAAATATTTTCCTGTTACTTAGCATATATCTATTAGTGTGAAGATTCTGGGGGATATTACTGCACTTCACGACTATGACATAGGTAGTGGCCTTGTCATGTTTTCAAGTGCTGCTTTGTTCCCACAATGCTCCTGAGACAAATGGGACAATTGTCTCCAGGAGTGCAGTGCAGGCTTCAGAAGATCTCCTCTTTCTTTTGTACACTTAGCTTCTTGCAATCATCAGAGGGGGCATTCTTCCTGCTTGCCAGTTTTCAAAATAGATCTGTAGCTATAATTCATTAGTTGAAATTTATTTTTCCATTCATTTTCAAGCTAACAAGCCTGGAGGTCTACATCACACTGTCCTTCTTCCCTGCAAAATGCTTCTTAAGAATTAAAGATTAAAATAAATATTCACGACAGTTTAATAGTTCCTCATTGCTGCTTGAAAGTATACAATATATTGTGTCTTTCCCAGAGTGGAGTGACAGAGATAATTACTTTTCTCTGCTTTCTCTTTCAGCCATTATCTCAGTTGACAGCTTCTGGAGTGACTTATGATTTGGTTGTTGCTGTGACTCCTTCAGGATAAAGACCGTTTGAGTTCTGGCCGTATTGTGGCCCACTCATACAGACTTTTGAAACAAATGCTTCATCTCAGTCACTTACTAGAGTCAGGTTCTTCCTCCTGTCTCTGAGTTGCATTATTCCCCAATAATTCTTGACAGTTTTTGCAGACTTCACTGCACCATTTTGAACGCACATGTGGTTCCTGAAGGTCAAAGCAATATTTGTCCCGATCATTTCTGACTTTCATGAGGCAATGGAGTCTTGAGAGTTATTCAGCTGACCAGCTGAGGTTTCTAATGAATGATGTCAGGACTCTATTGAGTGTGGGGGCTAGATCTTCATTCACTATAATAGGATCCATTTCACTGGATCTAGAATTAAATACCATTCATTGCACAATGCCTCTGAATGCATAAACTAAGATCACACACGCCAATGACTGTCATATTGCACAGCAAGCAGAAATCTCATTAGCTATGTGAACAAGGGATGGGAAAGACCCCAGCTGGATGGGATTCAGTCACCTAAACATGGGCATGAAGTATATCTTTCAGTGCTGCAGTCTGCCCTCTGGCTGCCAGGCCAGTGTGGTGTGTCTTTCTAAGACTATCCGTTCCGATATTTATAGAGATTAATAAAATCCTGTCCTAGTCTTCTCCAGGCTGAACAGTCCCAGCTATCTCAGACTTTCCTTGCGGAGAGGAGGGGCAAGGGAAGGGAACTTGACCTGCTTGCATTACTTAATGCTGCCCAGTATAACACCTTATTTATTGCAAGGGCACATTGTTGGCTCATATTCAACTTGGTGTCCATCTAAGGGCCTTTTCTGAAAAGCAGCTTGCCAACCGAGTGACCCCAGTGTGTACTGGTGCCTTGGATTGTTCCTCCTCTGGTGCAGAACTCTGCACTTCTCCTTGCTGAACTTCATGATGCTCCTGTCAACCCGTTTCTCCAGCCTCTCAAAGACCCTCTGGAGCACAGCATGACCCTCTGAAGTATAAGCCACTCCTCCTGGTTTTGTGTCATCAGCATACTTGGTGGGGGTACACTCTGGCCTATCATCCAAGTCATTGATGAAGATATTTAAAGAGGACTGGACCCAGCACTGATCCCTGGCATACACTGCTAGCTACTGATCTCCAAGTAGACCTTCTGCTGCTGATCTTCCCACTTAGGTAAACATTTTCGGATGAGATGAAATGATGAAATGTCCCCTGAAGTGGCCAGTCTATATCCATAGACCAGGAGGGAGCACAGAGTGACAAGAAAAAAAACCACAACAAAACAAATGTAGGGTAACTAGCTACATTGTGGCTCAGGACAGATGAGCAATTTTCAGGTCTGTGGGTCCACAAGGGTGTTACCATGTGAGTGCACGTCTTCAAGACCATGAGTGTCTGACTGAATACACTGGTTTAGTACAATGAAGAGCACATTGCTGGCGGACAGCTAATAAATGGATAATGATCAGCCATTCTTAACTTTATTTTACCACTATTATTTTCCTTTTTTTTCTCAGATAAAAATTTCTGTCTTAGGCATTTTCCCCAACTTTCCTGAAGTGGGTCCTATGTTCCGAACACTTCAAGAAATGATTTTTCCATTCACGCAAGTACGCTGAAGTTCTTGTAATGCATCATCCGTTAGTTTCATTAGTGCCGTTTATTTTCTCTTCCAGCTCTTACCTCACCAAATAGTTAGCCATCAATATACTGTGCCACTCAACATTCCTTTTTCAAATAGTTTTTAGTTAGCTTTCTTTCTACATGATAGCACAATCACATGGATTGTGAGTCCTGAGAGTGAGAATACATTTTAAAGAATAAAGTTTAATGAAATGCAGTAGAAAGCGTGCATGACTCAGATCCACATATCTACTGCTTTTCCCTACTTAGATTTTTCAATTTGTCCAAAAAACTAAGTCTGCCTGGTAAATGTGCTTATAAATCCATGCTGTGCACTGTAGCATGCTTTGAGGGTCTCATTCTCCTCCATGTTGGTGTACATAGGCCAACTGATGCAAAATAACGTGAAATCAGGCCTTCAAGTCCTCAGTAATTTGTTAGGCATCATTTCTATTTTGTAATATCAACTGGGCATTTGGGAAAATGAGAATATTGCACTCTAGCACCAGGTAATACTTCTGAAGAAGCCAGATTTTCTGCAATATCCTTGGCTGTTGTAAATTGGTCTTGCCCCAGGAGAGTCTACGAAGATGAGGTGATATGTCTCACATTAAGTTTGGCTTATGAAACACAATTCTGATCTGATAATCAGCAGTCATGGTGCCCAAGAGCACACAACATTAGACCTCTTTCTCCTACAGATATATCATGTATGCAATAAGCAGTTTCTAAGGAAAACACATTGCTTGCCATATGCTGATTTACAGCCCCTATCAACAGGATTATTGTCATGAAGATGGCAAACTGTATCGTCCCTATGGGTATCTATTGGTACGTCTTGAACATCCCTTATGACTGCCACATATAATCTGTGCTCAACTTTTCTGCTCCTGATTTTCTGCTCCTGATTTTCTGCAGATGTTGCATATGAAATGCTAAAATCAATTTTATTCTTATTTTTATTCAACTTTTCTGAATATTTTTGAGGTGAGACAGGAGATGTCATCATTTCCTTTAAGAAGAGAGACATTTTAGCTGGTGAAAACACCCAACTTTTCCCTTCAACTTCTATAAAATACAACTTAAAATATTCTTCAAAGCATTATTTCAGTGACTTTTATTGTGACCTTCCATCCTTTACTCCATCTGTGTGCTAAGTGGAGACATAAGTAAATTCTTCTGTAGAAGTACAATTTTAACAGATGGGAAATCTGTTTGCAAATTAGGAATCTGCAGGGATGGATGCAGCAGCAAGATGTGGCTTAGAAAGGTGGGATTTCCCTTCGAAATTTTCTTGAAGGTACTATAGGCTTAGGATGCAGCAAAGCAATAGGAGGGGGCATGGGTACAGTACAACCGCAGACATCCACACATGGACATGTATTTACAGCATAACACAGGTTCACTGTAAACTCATAGCACTAAGCTTGCTCCTTTTTGCCTTATGAAAACATGTCATTCATCAATCACATGCAAACCATTATGTCTTCATACTTCTGGGTATTACAGTTTCTCTGGATGGTACAGTCTTGCCCTGATAAACGGAGGAGAAGATGTCACCCCCAAGGATTTTCTTAGCAATAACTGCTGGTGATCTCACATGAAAACAGGGGAAGATTTTTATTTTGTAGGGAACTGAATATAACAAGTGCAATCCACACTGAGCTGGGCAAGCTGCAGCCAGAAACTGGCCCAAAAGTGTGCCTTGCAGTCAGCCAGTGCCACACAGCTCCATAAGAGAGACTAGTCGAGGGCAAGCGGAGACTTGCAGCTTGACTTGCAGCTTGACTTGCAGCTTTAGCAGGGGCTGGTGGTGCCCTAGGCCCTAATCGCCTGCACCAGGCAGCTCTGAATCTCATCTTGTTCAAGTCTGTATGTAGCTGTCCTACCAGGACAACTTGTGGAGGGCAATAAAAGCTGTTCAGATGAAAAGTTTTGCATTCCCAAAGTCCACTGTCTCAGTGACACTGACTGCCATTCCTCATCCCCTTTGCACTGGGTTTGTGGCCCCATATTCTCCTTGGATGGACTATGTTCCCAACCAGCACAAGAAATCTTCACTTTTGATTCATGTTTTAAAATGCAGTTCTATCCTGCAAAGCAGCTATGTAAAAATGTCACCTTCTAACTCATCAGATTTGTCACTTTAACATGTTCAGAAGCAGATCTGTTCACTTTTAATGGCAAAAGCAAGTTTTTACTACTTTCTGCCTGTGTTAAATCTATGGAACCAATGCAGCTAAAACATTAGGCTAGATTTTATTTCTCCTGAGCTGTGCAAGAGCCATTTATTAACATTCAGTAGTGAAGCCCATTGCCAACTCTAATTTGCAATTTCTAATTACAATCTTAGAACCACAGAGCCACTGGAGGCCATAGGTGAACAAATTTCAGAGTAAGATTTATTTACAACAATGTTCTCAATAAAGTCATGATTTGAACGGTGTGAGTTATGATAAAGTGGTAAAAAGGAGACTAGCTCTCATGAAATACTTTGGATCTACAAGGCTGGTAACTACCATAATTTTTTGTCATTAGAACATTGGAAAGACTTTAAGAAATAGGACGGAGCACTAACATAGCACTTCACACTTTTAGTGATTTCCTTTTTAGAAGTATTGAACCAGCCTTTTAAGTAGTGACATGTTGAAAAGTCAGTGTGAACAGGGAATGTGAACTGGCACTTTCCTCTGGAATATAGAGTTGGGACAAACTTTCAGATTTCAAACACAGGTTGAATCTTCTCTGTGCGACATGTCTTAACCAAGCCTTTCTTTCTTCCCTGCTCCTTCTGGTGAACTTGCAAAATACACACCCAGTCATGGAGGAGCTGGAAATCAGTGACATCTCTGGCACTGTTTTTGGTGCTGTACCCATTGTTCTAGCAAATTTCCTTCAATTAATAATTAGGAAAATCTGAGGGGCTCAGGGTAGGTGAATGCTGTCACAAGATTGCAAGACATGAATACAGATATATTCCTTTTATGGGGCAGAAAGACCGAAAACTAACAGGAGATAGCAACAATAAAGGGTGAGAGAGGGCTGGCTGAATACAATAAATCCCAGACTCTCATAGCCTAATCTCCCTTAAATCTCTGTGCCTTTTTCCTATTACCCAGTGGCCAGCTTTGGGCTTTAGGAGGCCTTTGGATTATGAAACAAAGCCCACAAAATGCCATGTTTGTACTATTTCCTGTTAATGCCTGTGAACATTCATATTAAAAAGTCCATTTCACTGTGCTGAGATACTTCTTTCCATAAAGATATATATACATACTTATAACCTGATTTGGAAGATCAGGATTGTAAGTAATAAACAGATGTTTTAATTGACAACATTGAGCCCACTAATGCTCTTGTAATGCTGGCGTGGTTCTATTTTGTTGTAAAACAGAGGTCTTTGCAAAACTTCTTTTTTTACACTGTGGAGGAATCTTTCTTCTTACATGCAATATGGCTTTCCTTTTTGCACTCAGTATTTTTTCTGGCACTAGGCTGTTATCATCATTTGAATCATATCAGTAGATAAAAAATGAACATTGAAAGGTAACTCAGTGTTATTAAAAAGAAATCTAGGGTCCAAAAGTCCCATTTATTTTCATCTTATGTTTTTATATTCTACATTATTTTAAGGCCACTTTTATTAAAGTGTCAATGAAGTGATGCTGTAATCAAGTGATTGTCAGGTCCTTTTTTATGATGCTTTCTATTTGTCATTTTAACAGTAAGAAAGTTATTCTCTACAAAAAGTTGGTATATGGGAAAGTTTTAATTTTATAGTGTTCTTTTACCCTACTCAGAAAAAGTGTTCTGTTCTGAGGTTTTGGAGCTATAGACAACACCAAAGGTGTCACAATTACAATGATCTTCTGCACTTGCAGAATATAAAAGTGATTTGATTCATAATCCCTTTCACTTTGATGAAACCACTGGGAAGTGCTGTTCAGCATGAATCGTAAATCAAGGAGTTAAAGAAAAAGGCAGAGAATGTGGGAGACTGGGCTAACACAAAGAAAAGAAGAACAGGCATAAAAGTCTCGCACAGAATAAGAAAGGGCCCTTTGCTGCATTTGATTCTTGCCGTAACTTGGGTTTAAGAACCTGCTTATGCTTGGGATGGCTTGAAGCAGAGCCTGGTAGACCATGGGTATTTTTCCATTTAAATTCTATGGGTGATGGATTGCATTTTCATTGAGCAGAGGGTATGATTTATTAGAAACTACAGAATTTTTACACCCCCAGGTTTGCACATTCATTACTTGAACTACATGAGCAAGGAAAATAATGCCTCTCTGTTTACAGCTATTACAAAGTAGAAATGGGCAAAACTTGAAGAAGTGTCTTGTATCTTCCACTTTGTCCAGATAAAGCAGGTTCTTCTAGGTTTATAAACAGAACTCTTATTTCCATGTATTATAGGTGAAGGCAAAGACTTTCCAGGACATAAAAATGAAAGCTTTCATTCCTAAAACCTTTTTTTTCTATTTTTTGTTTTGCTCATTACATGATTTTGGTGCTAATGGTTTCTCTCAGGTAAAAAGCAGCAATAATTTAAAACTAATCTGAGAAACATTTTTGTTTTAAAAAAGACAAATATCATCTAATTGTTCACAGATGCTGAGAAACCACAGAACTCAGGGGGTCCCCTTTTGCTTACAAACACATTTACAACCAGGCTATAAAATGAATTTTCACTTTTCTTTTGGCTGAGAGCTCTTGCATTTGTTGCTGAGAACGGCTCAGCTTCACGAGGGAAGAGGGCTGGTGCCTCACTCTGTGCTGTCCTGGAAGCTGGATTTCTTTGAGGTGCTTAACTTTCACAGATTGAGGGCTACATACAGCCTGTCTTGATTGCTTTTCTAGAATTCTCTCAAGTCCATGACTTCACAGTGCGGACATTCAGAACAACTAAAAGGGACAATGAGCAACAGCCACAAATAAAAGAAGTGTTCAAGCTCTTGCACTATTTCTAATCCCTGTCCCCTTGGCAGCACAGTCATTTCAAGCAGGATTTTTGACACTGGTATAGGGACTGTGAGAGTGTTTATAGAGACACAAGGGAGCCAGTCTTCCAAACTACTCAACAAAAGTCCAATTAAATTTCTTGACAGCTGTTAAACCAGCTCAGAACAATTTTGAATACACTTATTCATCTGGGAATCAACTAATATAATGATGAAGGAAATGTAACAATGCATTTGTTTTCCAGACCATGTTTTTAACAGCAAATGACACAGACAGACAACAGTTTTCCTGTTGCATGAATTGATGAGAGTTAGGTGTTTATAGCAGGTGACAAAGCAGAAAGAGTACAAGCTTCATTTCCCACAGACTTGGCTGGGCCTGCAAGGCTAAATATAAAATTGTTTTCATTCAGTCAACATCCAGCAGCAGTCAGAAATTGAATTCTACAAAAGATTTCTTTGAGTTCCACAAGCGTTGTGTACCCTGAAGTGCCACATTAAGAAGGTAGCCACAGGAAGAAATTCTGCCAAAAATAGAAGGATAAAGCAATTCATCCTTAGGCTGGAGATATTTATATTTATTGGCTTAATTAGATACATCCTTATTAAAGTAATTAGTGTAAAATTATCAAGAAGTTCTAGAATCGTAATGGAATCTTTGAACCTTCAGAAGAAAAAGCAAAAAAAAAAAAAAATTCCACAAAGAAAAAATGAAATGAAACCTATTTCTACATATGTAATGCTACATGTCCCCCTTCAGCTACGTGTCCCCAGATTTTGGCTAAGTACTTCTCCACTGCCTCCTTTGACAAATCTCTCTTTATTTGCATCAGACAATTCTAATGATCACAACCAAAAGGCCATAGGGTGACAAGTGGATTTCGTAGGTGAGTGTATCACTTTCATGGCATGAGAAGACCAAAGGAAACCTTTCTATTTCTGGCATGGACCACATCGTGAAATGTTTGGATACATCACCCATTCTAATCCCCCAACGATGGTTTTACTTCTTCATTTAGAAGAGGAAGAAATTTATCCTTAGAACCCTCTTTGTCATAAAGCTTTATTGTCTTTCTCATAATCCCCTCTCCCAGTTGCTCTACTTGAGGCTAGTAGGCCAGCTGGAACTGCCTGTTGGGATGGGGTGTGTCTTGCCTTTCTATTGCTGATCCAGAAGGCAGGTGTATCCCTGCATTTTCAGACACAGAAAGACTGACGAAGCCTTAAATGAATCCAGTAACAGGCCCCTAGTCAATGACCTGCTGAAACACCCTCCTTGTCCAAATCAGCAGCCAGCTGGTGGGGAAAGCTGTGAGCTTTAGTGGGACTCTGGAGGTGTCACCTTCTGTGACAGCAGGGAGATGAATTATGGGGTGGGGATGCAGTTCTTTGTACTGATTTTATCTTGGAATAGCTCATGTGCAAGAAAATCATTTGAGAATAACACAGTAAAACAGATATTGTGATGAAGTGAACTTATAAAGACAGTTTGACTGGAAGGTAAACATGTGACATTTTTTTCAAGGTGAATTTTTGGAGAACAGTAAAATGTAGAGGCTTGGAAACAGTATTTCTCTTGGTGTATTCAAAGGAGAGCATATATGTAAAAACAGGCCATGAGTATTTTCCAGTCATGCTTCCATCTTATTCTAATATTCCATTTCTGACCCTGAGAAAGTTCTTCAGGAGTCAAGCTCATGGGAATATTTGCCTCTCTACTCTGACTCTCCATAAAGATACATATTAATGTCAGTAGTGATGATGTTTTTTTTCATAGTATAGACTCCTACTCACTAGAAACTGCACTGGAACCTGCAGACCCTAGTCATGATTTCCCACTGCTTCAGTTCTGGACAGTAATCAAGTCAGTGACACAATATGAAAAGCTCAGTCACCCGTAACCAATCACCCTAAACATATATTCTCCCTGAATATACTGAATTCTTCAAAACTAATTTAAATAGCTTCATTAAAAAATGTATTCAAGGGCCCTGGAGTTTTAGCCTCTGGTGCTTTTCATGTAGGTCAAAGAATACTTGTTCTACAGCATCGAAGGAGGATTAATCAGCAAATTGGCCACAACTTCCTTCAGAAACAGAATGCTGATTTTTAACTACTGTATTTTAATGGCATCTCTGAGCCTGAATCTTGATTTTGTGGCATTCAGCATGTGACTCATGTTCTCTTATAACTTTGAATTATGCATTTCATCTCTTCTTCTGATTCTAGTTTTTACCCACAAAAAGCTCAGTCTCTCCAAGTAAAACCAACTGGCATGTTTCTGTGGCTCATTTGGTTTCATTTCTTATTATTCATCAAGACTTAGAGACCTGAAGTCAAGATCCAGACTGAGTACTTGCGCCTGACTGAGCACTTCTCATAGCCTCACCAACTGCCCTGCCAAGTCAACTGTTTCAGATTCTTCCTTTTTTTCTCTCCAGTTTTAGCTTCATTTTTTGAGACTTCTGAAGTTTTGCTTTCCTCGTAGTGGAAAAGCTGTGGCTTTTGAATGCTTATCTACCAGGAAATCTCTCTGCTGATTTACTGTGTTGCCTGTTTGTGCTGCTATACTGGTGCATAAAAAAGTAATTGTGACCCAGGTTAGGAAAGACTTGCATGTAAATCTCGGGCAGGCAAATTGCTCCAATATTTTAGTTGCCTAATGTGTTCCCCTTTCTTGCTATTTGTAGGATCATTGGATAGGTCAGTTTGCAAGCGACTATGTTTTTCTAGAACAGCCTCCTGCACCTAAGCAGGGCCATCTTCAAGCTCAGCGAAGTCCCGCCACACACCACTTTGAAGACTCTGGCTCCATTTTCACTGTGGGTGCCAGTGGGCTGATGTTGGATGCTCCAAACCTTCATCCGCTCCAGGATGAACAAGTCCAGGTCCCTCCACTCCTTCTATGACAAATGTCCTTCCCCCTTCTGTTGTAGTGGCCTCTACTGAACTCTACTGAACTTCTTCCAGTTTATCAGTGCCTCACTTGAACTGCAGATCCCAGACTGGATATACTAGCCTAGATGCAGCATAACAAGTGCTGAGGAGAGGGAGTAATCATTTTCCTTGCTCTGCTGCCCCTGCTTCTATTTGTAAGGGCCAGGGTACCATTGTCCCTCATTGCTGCAAGGCCTACTGCTGGCTCATGAACAGCTCACCATCTACCAAACCTAAAGAGCATCTGCCCCACAGCAGAACCAGTCCATCCTCAGCCTGTGCTGGTGCCACTGCTTCTCCCTGCTTAGGGGCAGGACTTTTCATTTTTCCTTACCGAATTTCATGAGGTTGTTGGCTATTTCTCCCAGCAGACCGGGTTCCTCTGAACACAGCCCTGTCCTTGAACATGTTGACTGCACCCATGCCTGGGTGTCAGCTGCAAAACTTCCTCCAGTTTCTTTAGGCAGTCTCTTCTCTCTTTTCAGCACTTCCTTTCTCCTAGATCCCATTTGTTTTTATCTTAACTACTTACTAAGCCCAAGGTATATTACACTGTGCTCTACTGTTAGGGCTGGCAAGCAGAAGTCTCCCTTTTTTTAATTTAGATGACACTCCTTCTTACACAATTATTTCTCGTTCATAACATCCAACCACATGGACCTGGAGAATGTGAATTTCCTCAGTGCTGCAACAAGGTGTGTTTCTAACAGCAGTGTAAAACCGTAATCGAGGCTTACAGGAGCAGGGAATGTAACAGTGAACTTTTGTAATGCATGAGTAAAACCAAATGCCATCTCTTACAGTGCCAGCTGATCAGTCTAATCTCATGCAAAACAGCCAATAAACTGTGCCATGAGAGTATTTCCAAGATGGATTCCTTTCTCTGGTATGTACATAGTTGTTCAAAACTCCCAAAATGCTATTTTTATTTTTATGAGTCTATTTTTTTAGTCGTAAGCAGGCTTTTGTAATTTTCATTAATATGTATTTCAAATGTTGATAGTTCTCAGATCAGCATGGATAACTGAGGTTCTGACAATTTTAAAAGAGTTGGTCATCCTATGTTTGCTTTATTTTTCTGATTTATCATACTAATCAAAGGATCATTAATTTTAAACACACTAATATATGCAAAGCTTCCTGTAAATGCAGAATTCAAAGCTCAGTTACTGTTCCACATTTTGCTGTTCCCCTGTGGAAAAAATAGTGTAAGGGACACTTTAGGGTTCTAAAAATGCACAGAGTGCATTTTGCAGCTCAAACGGATGTCAGGAAGTATTTATGAATCAAAACAAGGTAACACAAAATAGATGATACTAAAAATGTCAGTGAAAACATTAAAATGGAAATACACCTCCTATTTGTTTGTCAGACGAATACTAAACCTGGACTAATGCTTTTCGTTTGCCAACCCTGCCTGTTTTTTTCGGGCCTGTGATTAGCATTAAAGAGGAAATCATGTGTTCTATGTGCCTGTAAATATTCACATAACCCATTTCCCCCAGCTGCTCTTTTGTCACCTGACGGATATATATGGATGTTCACCTGAAAAGAAAATGCCTGACTGCCATTACTCACTTCTGAACACCAACTCCAGAGCAGGAGAAGCCAAGGCTCTTGAAACAAGCAAGTCAGGGAAAGTTTTGACAAGCCTCCAGGAATGGTAACTAACAGTGGCCTCTTTATGGCAAGGCATTCCCTTCCAAAAGGCACTAGCTGAAGGGGAAGATCAGCGTCAGGCTCAAGATCATTTCGGCAATGTCCAAAACAAAACTGAAAAGGTAACAACATCTACCAAAGGCAAACAAATTATTGGAGTTCTCTGGGATGTAAGGAATTGCAGGCTGATGCTCTTTTAGCTGGTACATCTTATTTAATCACGTATAGCTTCCCAAGCCTTCATTCAACACCTCATATTCTAATCAGGATTATTGGCCCTAGATGTCAATAGGACTCCCAGACAGTTCCACCAGCTGGAAACAGGTTGAGAAATGGAATGGCAGCAACCACCATCTTTCTCTTGTAGCTTTTAATTCGCCACAGTTGTGCAGTGCTGCATATTGGCTGTGCCACTTACCTAGCAGATATCTTTGATGTAATAGTCCTCTGTGCTTTACATTTTTGCAGAACAAATGTTGAAAACCATCAAACAGCTTTGTTTCAATATGCAAGGGTCTGTCCCTCTTTGCACATTGTCTCTCAGTTTCTGCATTGTTAAGCACATATCTAGAGTGGTAAAAACACAGTTTGCACTGCAAGCAGACACATCTAAATTAAGGTGAAGATCCCCACCTGCTATCCTAATTGATATTACAACAGTATATGTACAAATGAATAGATATAAATTTTTAAGCTAGGTTTTGTAAAGAAACAATGCTACAGAAAGAGAGATCTCAAGCTCCTAGCATCTCACAACCGAAATATTTCATAAGCTCACTGGATTTGCTGTTGCAGTAAGTAGTTAGTTCAATACTTTGAGCACAATAACATGATCAGCATGAGGAAACTTACTTTGGATAGAGTGAAACCATACCTGTTAAAATCTGAGACAGTCCCATCAACCACAGGTACACTGCACCCAAGAACCCTGTTTTTCAGCTGTCTAGGTTTTTTCAAATAGAAAATGAACCATATTTATTAGATCCTTTTCCATTTGCAGCATGAATTGGTCTCCTCAGTTTATAGTCTAATGTCGAATTCTAATTTTTCCAAAGAAACTCACTGAGTACTCTTCCTGCTTCAAAAAAAAAAAAAAAAAAAAAAAAAAAAAAAAAAAAAAAAAAAAGAGAAGATGGAGAGAAAAGGACAGGCTGAGGATGCCACAAATCTCTTTGCACTGGGACATTCTCTTACCTTACTGGCTGGAACAAACAACCTAACAAATAATGGCTTTTGTAATCAGAATGCCCAGTGTTGCACTGTAGCCTGGCCTCTCTCTAACAAAGTCATTTAGTGCCCTGTGAGTTAGTTAACTCTTATATAAAATCAGTGCAAAGATAAGGATTTTTCAGTCCTCACAGAAAAGCTGTTAGGTGTAATTTATTTTTGCCAGACTTTTAACAACATTTACAAGAACATATGTGAAAAATTATTGTCCCTGAATTATCGAAATCATGTTTTCAGTGTAGGGTCATATGAGATGTGAAACATTTCATTTATGTAATTTATAATTACAGGATTTAGGATCTTCTGTCTCCAGTGCCAAAGAACCTGATCACCAGTAATATTTATTGAAGATAGCTGCAAAAATATTCTGTGATGTAGAGAAGTTATTTTACCTTGGTTTTATAAATGGGAGTCTGTCTTACAGGCAGGCAGACATGAATCTTCTTGCTGCACACTGAAGAGGAGAAGGCAGAACAGGGAATGGAAATTTAAGGTGGAAGTGATCTCAGCATTTCAAACATTAACTATACAGTTAAAATCATCTCTGAGAGAACTAGAGAGACATCTTCTGAGTACAGGACTTCACATATTAAGATAGATGGCTGGGGCATGCTGTGGTCTGGAGATGTGTCTCCCCACTGGTCCTGACAGGAGCTCAACTACCCTGATCAGGTAGCCTTCTGACAGCTAAAGCCTGAAGACTTACCTCTAGTACTGCTGCTTCCAAAGTAACAATGGGGGCACCTACCCATTGGGCTGCCACCTTTTGAAACCTAGGTCTTTTGTCCAGGGAATTTATTTCCAAAAAAGGAAGCAGTAGTTGAGGCACAACTGACCATTATGCTCCTTTTTTTAACCAAAACTATTTTGCTGATCAGGATACAATATACCTTTTCACAGAAGAAACAAATGTTCTTCCACATAACCAAAATAAAATGTCTTTCCCTGGCAGGAAAGCTAGCAGGTTAGACTACTGTGCTTTGTATTCTCCTCTGGGGGCACCAACAACATTCATTCTACAGTTATTTTTAGGGGTCAGGCTGTGCTAGCCAGAAGAGAATAGCAGCACTGAAACTGCCAACTGCATACATCACAGATCTCTGCTCCCACTCAGAGAGGACTCTTCAGTAAAGTCAAAATATTGTTGTTTCGGTTGCATTGGCCTTTCTCTAGCTCATGCTGTGAGTCCTGAAGGGAGACAAGAAGTCATGCTGTTCTGCTTACTCATACAAAGGAAACCAAAGACTGTTATGAAATAATAAATGCAATATGAAAGACCTAATTCCAGTCTAATCTTAAGTGGCAAAAATGCCTGGGCTGCTCAGTGACGAAACCCAATGCTGAAGCCAAGAGAAGATGAGAAATAAAAAAGCTTTAACTCACCCTGGTTTTCCCGTCTGTTTAAAAATCTGGTTCCTGTCTGCATTAGTAAGAAGTGATGTGAAGTAGGAGTGAATCTGCAGAATAGTACAAAGGATCTGCAGGTTCAGCAATCAGTACTTCAGGTAGTAGTCTCATCCCATGGACTAAATGTCCACATATGGCTGGAACACAGTAAAGGCTCTCCTGAAGCCCATCATTTTCTTTAATTCAACAAAGAGAAGGCCAGCTTGCATGCTGAGAGACTTCTCCATGGCCCAGAGCAAGGTTCACTGGGACAAATGGGAGATTTTCTTCAGAACATGCCCTCAGTCTGCGCTAATGCACTGATCTAAATTCATGAGGCATTGTTTTCAAGGACTTGCTGGCAAACAAAAACTGCATGGCTGGGCAGTTGACTCTCTGTGGCTTAGTCTATAGTACTGAAATCAGAGTGTCAAAACCACCTAACACGCAGCTATACTGAAAAAGGAGCTATTTCACAGGCAGCATTACACCAGCCTTGACATTTTTTACCAGAATAAACTACCTACAAGACTGCATTTTCCACACTGTGCTAATACAGCTACTTTAGCAAGAATTTTTAATTTAGACGTTTCATAAACTCCGCGAAGTCTACATCATTCTGAACCAAGAAAAAAAAAAAATTCCAGGAAGTAATGAAAGTACCCAAACCTTCCCCTGGTGGACCAGAGTGCTTTTCATAAGCACATTTGATTCCAGCAAAACAAATCTGACCTCACACACTGATCACCTGCCCCATGATAGTCTTAGCTGTACTAATCGGATATTTGCATGAGCTAGAATCTGCTTCAAGTAATGCTTAAATAATCATGGAAAGAATGTGGCCCAACTGTGAGAAACCTTTAATCCCCTTTCCCTCACCAAATGCAGGTGCATACAGTAGAGCGTGCAAAACTTCAAACACATCTTTCCTTTGACCTTTTGTGCTTTTCAACCCCTATTGGTATACAACCAGTCCTCTGTCATATGAATTAACTTCATGTTTCTCATAGTGTAAGGTAACCAGAGGAGCAGACATGTCTTTTGGTATCTGAGGTCTGGATCCAATATGAGATATGGGTACTTGAAAATAAAGGTCTGCAAGGCCTCTGCCAGGTTTTCTGGCTTGGAGTAAAACCCAAAGCTGAGATTTTTGCAGTTAGAAAAGACATGATAACTTCAGTGATACTCATATGCTATCATACATATTTTCATATACCTACATGCATACATACACACATAATATATATAGGCCTACAATCTGCATCTGCAGCACAGTGTCCTCATTAGACAGAAAGCTTTGCAAGGATGGAGACAATCCCTTCTCTGCAGTAAACAGAGTTGAAAATGGCCAAGGTGGTGGTGTAGAAAGTAGGAAAACAAGGCTACTTCCATCTTCAGATCATCTGGTTGCAAACACCACCTTCCAGTAGCTTCGAAGCCTAAAGTAAGAAACCTAATCTGGAAGTGGTCAGCACCCATGCCCTTTTTTGACTTGATCACAGTACATAGCAAAGCTCCCCAAACTCTGGGCAAAATTGGAGAGCATACACATTTTGGGAAGTGTGATAGTCATGGCACTTGCCTGCAAAACTGTAGAGTCAGGTTCTGATATTAATATCGACGATCCTTTCTGAGGTTGTATTCAAACGAATAAAGAGCAGTATAACTAGTGCTACATCTGCCCTTCCCCCCAAAAGGTACCATTTTTACAGAGAAAACTGATACCTGTTCCCATCCTTCTGGCTCATACAACCTTCATTTTTCGTCCCTGCAGGTCCTGACACGACATTCTTGTCCACCACTTGCAGAGCCAGACATTGCTCTACTGGAGTTAAAGTAAAGCCAGACTTGCTGAACAGGAACACTGGTTGACCCTGGCTTCTTGAAACACTGAGTGAACCATCACTGTGCAGAGAGGACTTTTTTCATCAGTTCTATGTTTTAAAATTAACTGTCAAGTTATGAGAAATAAACAACTGGATGCTCTGTTCAAGCTAAGTGGAAACATTTCCAGCTTTGCACTGGAGCATAACTTTGGGCACTTGAGAACATTTTGTCTCTAAAACTCAGGTCTTTCAGGTGCTTCAGCAAGCGAGGCACCATGGGGATGGAAAGAAGTGCTCTCTTGTACCAAACTACATGTAGCCTTGCATCCAAAGTTCATAAATACTGTTTAATTTCCAAAGTCCTTGAAAGTGAAACTGGGCTAAGTGCAACAGCATGAGGCTTTTGCAATCATAATTCAGGAACTTTTCAACTGTGCCTTGATCTTGTCTTACATGATGATGTCCTGTTCCAGACAGAGCCTAAATTCTGATGAGATAAATCCCCAACATGAGAGCCAGAAAAAATTGTTCCCAGGCTGTGAGCATCAACCATCCACTTGCAGAATATTTGGATGCAGCTTACACAGGTTCCAGGTGTTTCTGACCCAGTGACACATCTGGATATGGGGACAACTCTCTATTTACTACATGAAATTTGACTGACTTGCTACATGGACAGAAAAAAAAGTGTAAGATTGGTAATGCAATAAAATGCTTTTAAACGGGAGCTGTGTATAGAGCTACAGGAGGTGATTCTCCACCGATGCCCTACCTTCACCACACTTTTATTTTCTCTAGATGGCTCTAATTTTGACCCTGAATCCAGTTCTGCATTCAAGAAACAAGAGCATTACTGTCTTCTGCAAAGCCCTTTGCAAAAATTGTAGAAGAGAGGCAGATAGTATGAAGATATCCTTAAACAACCCTATGATATGGCAGTGGGAGACAGTTTTAAACTACCTGATATTGTTCGTTCTACTAACTTATGCAAAATAAAATTATTTTAAAATGATTTTCTGGTGAAAGAATAAAGTTATAAATAAAGCTTATAACCAAATGGTGAATTATAACTATCTAGTGAGTGAAGAAATCTGTTCAGTACCATTTATTCATCAAGCAGATGGAGAAAAGATATTTACCTTGGGTCTGTGAAAGTAAAGTGGTCTTCATCAGAATATTAAAGCTCTTGAAGTAGTTTGTGCTGAGAGAACAAGCAGATGGAAGAGGCTCAAATAAAACCTTCTTTCATCCTCCCTTTCTTCCCTTTTCCTGGAGAGGATCATGAGTTACCCAGATTTCCCTAGATATAGCATTGGTTGTTAATATACCTAGAAAATTTTAATGAAAATGACAGCACTTTTTTGTATGTTTTTTTCTCAGAAACACACCTGTCCATCTTGGACTGAGAAAGCATTTGCATTGCCAGAGGACAGAAACTGCACTCCAATATCCTTCTGAGTCTCTGGGAAGACAAACTGATCTCCTCTAGTTTCAGATGAAACCCAAGCAACAGACACCAGTGTCTGACCTAGCCCAGAATTCCTTTGGTACATAGCAAAATAGATACTTTTAGAGCATATCTTTGTAGCTACTTCAGGATAAGAGAAGAACACCTTAGAAGCTCTTGTTTATTTCCATTGACCATAAAGAAACTCAAATGGAAAATTCAGATATAAATGTCCACTCTACTTATGTCCACAGCTAGCCAATAAAATCCGCAGGAGGGGAATTGTGTTGTGCCCCCCTGGCTGAAGCTAAAAAAAAAAAAATAATTGTTACTCTTTACACTCTTATGAGCCCAGAAATGTATAAATAACAGAGTCATTAGGGCTCTTCTTCTGCCATTACCTGCTTTTGTACTTCATGTGGCTGGCTGTAATACTTTCAGTAATACACTGATTTCAAAGGTAAAAGTGCATCTGTGCATGTTTTAGGATGATTAAGGCCTACACTCAAGTTATTTCAATATTGCCATGACAGTTTAATTACAGAAACTGGCCACTGAATCTGCAGTTCCTGTTGAAAGGCTAAAATAAGGTTTGAGAAGCAAGAAAGATTTTGCATACTTTAAAGGTTTTTTTCTTTAGTCTCTATTTACCTCCTCCCACGTAATTTCTACCATCTTTGTCAGTGAAATTAATTTAAATAACTGTATGTCGTGATTTAACCAGTCAGCCACACAGTTTGCTCATTCACTCTCCCCTCTTTCTTCCCCCCAACTCCAGGAGGGACAGGAAAGAGAATCAACAGAATACAACTCCCACAGTACCAGATTCAACCTCTTATATGGATACTGTTATTCAGAAAGAAACAGCACTAAATTCAATTTCATCTGCTTCACTTCTGAAGTCCAAAGGGAAGTGTAATGACTGAAGGTAAGTGTCATTTGGTGTAATAGTTTCCACTGGCATGGGGGATTAATGTAACTTAAATAACCAATTTCAAAATCAGTATGTTTAATTCAGATCAGTTTCCCTCAGCATCAGACTGTAGACAAGCTCTAAATGGTAGTTGCTTGCTATAGTGCATAAACTCTATATGGATTAAGAATATTTTTTAAAAAATAAAAAAATAAAGTTAGCTCCAGTTGTCAGAGAACCACAAGATGAAATGTAGCAGTTCTCAATCAACCATTAATGCTTCATCCCTGGCGGTGTTCAAGGCCTGGGTGGAAATAACCTTGGGTGGCTAATTTGTAGGAGGTGTCCCTGCCCATGGCAGGGGGGTTGGAACTAGATGTTCTTGAAGTCCTTTCCAACCCTAACTTTTCTATGATTCTATGGTAGCCAGTATCATTAGGCATGTCGTGCATCATTGGCAGTCTGCTGACAACACACACTGTCATGTGATAACGGGATGGTAGAAAACATCCTTTTTAAAACAGCATTAGTGCAGTGCATTTGGACAACTTGATTCTATTAAGGATTGAAAAGGCCAGTTTGCTGAGATCCTCTCCAAACACATCCTATCCCCTAGGTCAGAAATTAGACTTCGATTACAAGCTCAGGTCTTAGAACACCTTTTGCATTCCAAAAATGTGGTCACAGACATGGGATTGAACCATTATTTTGGCAGATTATCATTCTTTTCATTTTCACTTTGACGCATCAGAATGGAGGAGAAGGAGAAATGGGAGGGAAAGGTGGTTGTTTTGCATCCTTACTCAGCTCTCTCTCACTCTTTTACACAGTCATCCATTGCAGTCCCTCGCTGAACAAGTCTGGCAACCACTAAGGACAGATGCCATCTCTGGCTTTGACTATAACTCTCTCCAGCACTGTCACTTGGCTGTGCCTTTGGCTTATTCATGGACAGTCAATTACTTATTTTAAAATTGTGAAACTGCTGAGTTACCCTGGTTGTCTCTTTGCATTCAATTTAATTATTTGCAAAGTAGACATTTTCTACCCACAGAAAATGCCAAGAAGTAGCCAAGAATCTGCAACGCCATCCCTTTTTTTTAATACCAGGACTGATCAAATATTATATAATTAATTAGCTACTTCCTTCATAATCTAGAATCACTAATCCCGATAATTAATTCTAATATCTCAACCTGTAAGGAAATCACAGAGCTCTGTCTTTATGATTGCAAATCTACTGTAGATGCCTGTAAACATTAAGGAAATGTCACAGTAACTTGTGGGTCATACTCAGAAATGGCTATATGCCAAAGCTAATTAGAAAAAAAGTATCTTGGAGAGTATGAAAGCATTTCTCTGAAGTGCCGCTCTTTTCAACAGCTACAGATGTGAACCAGAGACTGCCATCTTCTGCAGGGAATCTGTATTCTTACACAAATTCCTCAGCAAAAACAGGGCAGAGCTGAGCCAATAATAAAAGGATTTGAAGTCATATTCCTTTTTTGGAAAGAGCAATCTGCTACCTAATACATGTGAGATGTATCTATGGAGCTATGTATTGTTGCCCAGTGATGGGGGAGGGATGTGGGAGCTGTGTCATCATTTCATCTCTTAGGAGGAAAAATTAAATATATTAGTAGACAAAAAATGCCATTATTATAAAGAAGTATGAAGATTGCAAGGCAGGGGGGAAAGCAACTGAAAGAAAATGCATTACATTATTGTTTTAAATATTCATTTTGATGAACTAAAGCTACTGCTCATGTTTATTGACTAAAGATTCTTCACATTAATGTTGGAAACCTCTATATGGAATTTACTACATTTTAATTATTTCTTGCCCTGTCTGGGATATTAATGATGTGATTACCCTTGAAAGAGTATTACCACTGGTGACTTATGCAAAACTAGACCAGTTCTATGACTATCAGTTTGAATTAAAACAAGAAATGGAGAAAGTATGCTGCTATCATATAGGCTGCAGATCCTCATTATTTTCAGTAGCTGGTGCGGTCAGCAAACTTAAAGCATTACCTTCGGTTAGTGTTCTGGAACCCTTCCTCTCCTTAAGCAGCAAATCACTAAGGGAGAAAAAACTTTGAGATTTGGCTCCAAGGTCTTAGATTTAGTGCTATAATAATCCCATAAAGTAATGAGCTTCATCTACTGCACTTTGTTTAGATTGAGCATTTCAGGCCAATGCTTTCATAGTTTAACTGTTAATGGCTGAGCTGGCCAGAAAGTTGAACAGACACTATTTTCTAAGCATGTTAAGCTCCATATGATCAATGTCCTGGCACTCTGTGATGCTGGATTTAATAAGTATTTGTAACCACTGAAGTGAGTGTATTGGGTTTGTGTGCAAAGATTTTGGTAGTGGGGTCCTGCAGGGATGGCTTCTGTGAGAAGCTGCCAGAAGTTACCCTCATGTACGGTAGAGGCAGTTCCAGCCAGCTCCAAGAGAGACCCACTGCTGGCCAAGGCTGAGCCCATCACCTACACTGGTAGCACCAATAGGATAACGCATTTAAGAAGGGGGAAAACTACTGCATAGGAGCAATTGCAGGCAGAGAGTGAAAATATGTAAGAGAAACACTGGTAGACTCCAAGGTCAGTGAAGAAGGAGGGGAGGAAGTGCTGCAAGTGCTGGAGCAGAGATTCCCCTGCAGCCCATGGTAAAGCCCATGGTGAGGCAGGATGTGCTCCTGCAGTTCATAGAGGACCACAGTAGAGCAGATCTCACCTACAGTCCATGGAAGACCCCATGCAAGAGCAGAGGGATGCTGTGACTCCTTGTGAAGCCCACGCTAGAGCAGGCTTCTGGAAGGAGCTGTGGTCCCATGGAGGCAGAAGCCCACAGTGGAGCAGGTTTCCTGCAGGAATTGTGACCACATGGGTCTCCACAAGGCTGATGCAGAGACTCTGAGAATGAAGACCTTGGGCCCACTGTAGGAGAGGATCTGGTTCAACACCATCTTAAGAACCTGAACATACACAAGTCCATGGGACCTGATGAAATCCATCCACGGGTCCTGAAGGAGCTGGCAAATGAAGTTG
>JAOEHY010030269.1:34544-114700 GCA_025447955.1 Psilopsiagon aurifrons | reverse complement strand
GGTTTAAAACAAGTTATTTTTTCCAATGCAGATAACAAACCCAAACAAATTAATTGAGAAAAAAAAAATGCTTCCAAAGATACAGTTTGAGGTCATGTGCATGTACTAGAAAGAACATGATTGCTGAAATCTTTGTGTTAGTAAGGGGGGGAAAATGAAAGCTCCTTTTATTTTATTTTTCTCAAGTCTTCTATCATTAAAATCTGGTTCTAACAGCAGAATACTTCTCTTTTTCATGTGTGTTGAAAAGCAGCTACACCATGTATCAAAGCCATCAGTCCAAGTGAAGGATGGACTACAGGAGGTGCCACTGTCATCATCATAGGAGACAATTTCTTTGATGGGTTACAGGTCATATTCGGCACCATGCTGGTTTGGAGTGAGGTAGGTGTTGTCTGAACGGTAATGTCTAATAGCTTTGTCTAGCTTACAGCTAGCCTGTCTTTTTATGCCACATGCTAAATCAGCAGCAAATGTTGAGATGTGAATCCATTCCTCATTCAGTTTTATGAAAATAATTAGTCAAATTTACCTGTGGCAGAATTCCATTATAAGCCAGAGGGTTTGCATCTCCTCTCGCTGCCCCTGAATTTAGCTAAGTGTCTTTTATTCCTAGAAAAGTGAAGGATAACTGCCTGCGTGAATAATTCTGCATTTAGCACAATAGCTAAGGGCCCACAGGAAACAAACGTTTAGGTGATCCTGCTTCCCAGGGAAACTGGCTGCTCGTAGCTGCACCTCAAAGAGGTGGAGATTGCAGAAATTCAGTGCTTATGAATAGCATATCCTTAAAGTGCAGGTGCTTGGTGTAAGCATCATTTTCCTAATAGCAACTGAATACACAGCGTTGTATCCACAGCAAAAAGTACAGATTCATCGTATCTACTAGGGTCCTCTGTAGTTTCACAGTATCTCCTTTTTTGTTTCTGATCCATGTTTTGTGGTACCTCTTCCTCCCAGTTTCTTAAATCCTCTTTTCCCTGGTCACATAAATAAAGAAAGCAGCATCTGACCAGCCACTTCCAGTGTGCAGAGCTGTAGAAATCAGGGCAGAGTTCCCACTGGATTCACCGACACAGGAAGGCAGCTCCAAGGGAAGGTTCATATTTTGCATTTATGGCTTTCCAAAAGTATTTTTGAGGTTTTATAAAAAACTGTTATTTTCATTATTTCA
This sequence comes from Psilopsiagon aurifrons, assembly GCA_025447955.1. Lineage (NCBI taxonomy): Eukaryota > Metazoa > Chordata > Aves > Psittaciformes > Psittacidae > Psilopsiagon > Psilopsiagon aurifrons. Next base: position 113,526 of record JAOEHY010030269.1, on the reverse strand, counting down.
ATACTCAAACACACTAACAGACACAATAGCATTTCTGAAGTAGCTATACAGTGCTTATCTTACGTAAGGATCATCTGAGGCTTTATGTTTTATCCTACAAATATGAAATCAACAATATCAACTATCTAGCTTAATTCATATCCAGTACATTCCCCCTACTGATTCCATTGCACATATGGCAGTATTTTTTCCATATGAAGAGTATTCTCTAATGTCCTTCTTGGGCTTCACTGTTCTCTTTCTCTCTTTCCCCCCTCCCTCTCTTTTTCCCTCTCCCTTTCTCATCCTTCCACTCGAGGACAAGTGTGGATGAAAGGGCATTCCAGAAAAGGAGATATATTAAAAGAGCCCTATTCTGAAGCCCTTATGTGATCACAAAAGTGCCCCCTGGGTCCAATGTAAGCATTTTGTGTGTTAGGATTAAAGCTGTTATGGCTACAGACATTTAACAGGGAAAAATGAAGAGGCTGGGAGGAAAATGCCCTGATTTTGGTACTGCAGACGTACCTTTCATTATAAATTTTTATCCTATTTATCAGTGGAAGCCGTTAATTGGCAATTTCTAATCTCAGGAGAGTGAGTGCTGGTCAAAATGTTGTTGGTGGTTGCAAGGCCTTGTCATAAAATGAATAATGTTAGAGGGGGTCCAAACCAAAGCCTGTCTGTTTGTTGTGAATGCTGTAACATTCACAGTTGCAAGTTGACTTTGGGTGAGAGCTGTTTCACTATCTTTCCCTTACAGAATTGCTTCTCGGTTTCATAACCTATGAGAGCAATAGAAAATCCTATAGGGGGGAAAAAAGCCTTTCTAAAAGAAGCAGACAAACGTGCAGAAATGCATGAGCTGTCTGAGTGATCCCTAAATAATAGTGATCTATAAATAATTCAGGTTACACATACTAGCCACCTATGAAGTACAAAATAAGTTCTTTCATTTGCCTTCCCACTTCTAAAAATGTTTAGTGCATTTTCAGTCCCCAGGAAGAATATTTCTGTTTTACTTTAGTAGAGCATAGACTTGAACTGCTGATCTGAATTTCAGTACCATTTCAAACCTGAAGCAGCTTCATCCTGAGTTTCCAGTCAGGCTCAGTTTTGGGTGAACCTGGCCCAGTTATTTTTTCATTGAATTCAAGAAGAATTTTCAAGTTCATCCTGTTGTTTCATGGATCCAAACAAAACATGATTTTATCTAAGCTGCAGGAAAGCTAAAGAGTGAATCTTGCAGTGTTTTCACATGGATTTTTCTAGCCTCACTTTCAGTTATAATTGCAGGTGGTTTGGGGGATGAAGTCTAATATTTAAATTAAGCATCGTTTTGCCACAGGCTTTGCATGGGACCTTGGGCAAATCACATAATCTGCTTAAAGTTCAATTCCCTTTCTCTGACATAGTAATAAGATTAGTCACCTTCTTTGGAAAGGTGCTGTGAAGATAATTATCATAAAGTTTTTATATCACTCAGACTTTGTTGTAGCGAAATCCATGTAAGTACCCGAGATGCATGGATACTTAAAATATAAATCCTACCATGGTTCAGAAGCAAAGTTTAAAGCCGAAAAGAAAGATTCATTTTAAGGGTGAATTTGTTGCTGTCTAGCAGCGTATGTTATAAATAATTTGGAATGTAAATAATATATTTTTAATTTATTTTACATGTATTCAAGTTTTGTAATTGAAATATTTATAGGCTTGAAATGGAGTTGACTGTGTTAAAAAAAGGAGGTTTAAAATGGTTTCTGAAACACATATTTATTATTCAAACATATATTTTAGCTGTAAACACTCTAACATAATTGCAACCTTTCTCAGCCAGGGAGAACTAAATAAAAACTTAATTTGTCACATTAATTTTGTGAAAAAATGCAGATGCCCTAAGCCAGTAAGTTCAATTAATCCTTAACTCCCATATTACTTTATAAAAATGACTTTGAGAGCCCTCAATATTTTTAGGATGCAGGAAAATGGGCCATCTAATGCCTTTTTTTCAAGGGACTTTCATAACTGACCAACAAATGGCACTGGTATATCATGCGCACATGCTGAATCTGGACAGGCCGCTCCCAGCAAATAGTCTGTTTGCCAGATAGACTCTGCCTGTCGTTTTGTCCAGTCCACGAACACAAAGAGTTGTTATTTGCAGGTTTTTACCCAGTGTTCTGCATCTGTGCGTTGTTGCTAATGTTCCAAATTGGAGACGGAGATAAAAGTCCCCTGCTGTTTGTCTCACTTATTGGGGGGCTGAAACTCCAAGAGTCAAGTTTCAGGGCAAATGCGTGATTGTGAAGACAAAATTAGTTTCTTATAAATATTCCACAATATTTGCTTAAAATGAACTATTTCTTCAAACATTTTCCTGCCAAGAACATTCCTCCAGCTGTACAGAGTCAGCTGGAAACAACTTCTTTTTCTTTTCTACTAAGAAAAGATGAAGCACTAAAACATCATTTTTTTTACCTTTGTACAAGCACAAAACCAGAAGATGATTTTTTTGGTTGGTGGGGGTTTGTTGTTTTTTTTATTTTATTTATGCTGCTGAATCAAATTCTGCAACACAGTTTTTTATTTTGCTTTTAATGTTTGTTATTTATTTTGGAAGTCTCTGTTTTTGTGCTCTTATTTTGGAGGTCTGACTCATTTTTAAAAAATGAGTGGCACCCTCTTTTTGAAACCCAAGGCTCTATTAAGCAGCATCCGCATCCCCAGAATTGAGGCATGTGAAGTCATTGGTCATTTTTCAAAATACAGGTACTGTATGGGTCCTGTTCTCACTGGAAACTGTCATTGCCTTCAGTTGGTGGGTTTCTTCATTTCTTCATTCCTGTCCTAATGGTCCTCTTCACACAGAGTCCAAGTTAAATTTATGACTGTCACCGTTTCCCTAACCACAAACCAGAGCTCAAGCAAGCAAAAATAAACTAGTGACTCAGATTAATGACATCTCCTTACAAAATGTCACTTTTAAAAAAAGAAAGTAACCTGGCACTCTGAGGAGTGTGAAATGATGCTGTATCATACAAGAATGTCTAGAATATATTAGCAAACCACAGAAAGAGGCTTGTTGTACACGCTCAAGCCAAATGTGTTTTGAATTTTGAAGGACATGCACCTCCCTCCATTCTGAAGATCTCTAACTCAGGTTTTAATGCAATCCACAGCATGCCCCAACTGACATGTAAGAGTTTGTATCAAGCAACTAATGCAGTTGCCAAGTATCAGACCAATTTGCTTGAAAATCCATGTGAGAAAGGGTCCAGTTGCTAGTTCTATGTCCAGCTCCAGGTCTTAATTTGCCAAATGCTGGAATGGAAGAAGAAGTTGGATCTGGGATTTTTTGGCCAGTGGGTTCATGTCCAAATCACAGGTTAATGCCTTGCTCAAGATTTACATTTTTAAAATGTGGTCAGAAATGTATGTCAGCTCATATTTTTATAAATAGTTCTTGACATGTGATTGCTACAATTGTTTTGATTGCTGTTAATACACCAAAAGTTCCCACCTGAGGTCAGAACATCTTGGGTCGGCAGTGTGCAATATCAGCTGTCTATGAAGACAACAGGCTGAGCATGTCATGATGCTTCCCCATGACTATCAGTCTCCAACTGTTTGAGTCTCAGAGGCTTCCAGGAATGGTGTCGTTACTTTTAATATTCCTTGATGCTAATAGCTCACCTCTTCCAGATAATTTACATGCAAATATGAGACAGACTGCCTTGAAAAAGCTTCAGGCTATGTCAATGTGAGAGGAGAAAACATCGTGAAGTAGATTCCTAAGGTCAGGCTGCAGGTTGACAATGTAGACAGGGAAACATCCCATAATCCTGAAGTTATCAAAGTTGGGGACAGATTTGCCATAAGTGGGCATGGAGTATCCAGACCTGTGTAGTATCCATTGAGTCATTCAAATTGCAAAACAGGAACGGAGATCTGGTACTGCTCCACAGCAGAGATCATGGCAGTATTGGGGAATCCGAGTTCAAGACCAAAGGTAGGCTTCTGAAGATAGGTTTTGATGTGCAAGAGGACATTTCCTGTTAAAGACAATTTCTTTATGCGACAGCAATATAGGGGACTACCGGTATGTAACTGAGCTAGCCAGTTCCTTTTTGTGTGTGTGAGAACACAAGGCTGACCCAGAACAAAGGTCCGTCTGGCTCAGCACTATATCACTGACAGCGGCCAGTGCTGGATGCTAAGGAGAAAAAGCAAAAGTAAAAGGCATGTGTATTCTTCTGGTATGTCTCCCAAGGTTTAGTTCTAGAAAAGAGAGGGGTAAAATATGTCCTGAGCATCCTAAACCATAGGACTTCAGACATAATGTTCACCCTTTGGGAATGTGTGGGCGACATTATTGTATATTTGTGGTTTTAAACACAGTTAAACTTATTTACTTCAGCACACAAAGGAAAACCAAACTGTTTGTGGAGAACAAACCAGGAAACTTGCTTAACTCTCCCCAGCTCTCTGTAACAATGGACCATAAATAGGTCAGACATTTCTTGGGAACCAGGGAAGATGAGTATTGGAAAATGCCACAAATTATGTTTAAAGAACATTAAAGTGGTGACAGACCAGTAAATGCTGGGAAATTCAAAGATACAACCAGAAGCTGCCTGTGTAGCTCACGCTAGAATAGGGGTGAGGGGTGCAAGGCACATTCTGATGTAGCAAGACTAACATGTTAACCTTTGCTATTAGAATCCTTGGCTGTTTTTGCAAATATTTTCCTCTAGAAATGTCATGAAACTTTCCCCATCTTGCTAGTTCACCCAGTTAACTAGAACAACTTATGGAGGGGATTTATCTCAGCTATGTTTGGCTGCCTACAGTTAAGCATCTAGTCTGAACTTGCCATCTGGGGTCATTGGAGAAAGGTAGATGCTTCCAGCAAGCAGCTCATCCCAAAGTGAGAAGTGTCTAAAACGCTGGAAATAAACTGCTATTTGGCAGTGCTTTCTGCCTCCCTACTATTGAGGGCATAAAGAGAGTTCGCCGTGACTTTAAAGCTCAGTCAACCCAACTGTAAGATAATTTAAGTAAAAGCAATTGTAGAAGTTTGGTATTTTCGTTATTTTTTTTTTTGTTTTGCTTTTTACCCAGTTGATAGAGTAATTCAGAAAAAAAGACAGGTTTCTTTTAAAAATGAATAAGTTTCTAAATCACATGATTTCAAAGCAGAGCTTCAAAACATGTTCTTTGGATCTCACAAACAAGAAGGCATCAATTCCTACATGATCATCTCTAAAATGACATATGACTTATGACTTCTGTGGATCTGAATAACTTTTGGAGCATTTGATGCTGACAGTTTTGGTTTTAATCTTCAACTTGATGCAATTTTAATTTTCTTATTTTATATATTGAGAATGTCCTACTGTGTGTGACATTTCCCTCAGCAACACAGATGGCTCTCAGACAGCTACTACTCTCCTGTGCTTTTTTAGTCCTATGCCTTAGACAGAGAACTGGTTAAAAATCTAAAATTTTGGTAAGAATTTATGATGATTTTGACATAACTGGTTCCAAGTAAAAACAAGAATAAGATTTGCTATTTATTAAGGGGGGGAAAAAAAAAAAGGTATATTGAAATGATTCAGCCAACAGCATGGGGCAGTTTACTGTCTGCACAGGGTGCCCATGGGTTTGCTTACTGTCAAGGCTGGTTATGGTCTTGGTCTTGTTTGCCTCTCTAAAAATGTGTTAATGTGGCACAGACAGTTGGACAACACTCATCTGTGTGCCAGAGCTGTATCTTTATTGTGGACACTATGATGGCAGCTTTTCTACATACCTCTTTTCCCTATTCTTGTCTGAGGGAGCATAACGAGTGAGGACATTTCAGTAATGGGGAGTACAATGCTGTAGTTTCTGAGTGCAGCAGAGATTAACCTGCCATGAAGTAAAAAACTCATAGATAGGTCTTATATTAATTTCAGGGACTATGTTTTAAATCCAGTCCAGAATCCTGACAGAGCAAAAATGGTCTAAAGCCTGGAAAGTGCAGCACTGACCCACCCCAACCTTAATGTTGTTCTTCAAAATTGTTGCATGTTAAGATGATCAGGATTCCCAGCCCCAATACCAAGAAAGTTTGTCTACTTAATATGTAAATTCACATCTGCAGGAGCCCTCTCAGTTGTGTGTCAGTCATTGCAATGAAGGCAAAGTGGAAGTGTTGGTTAGATGGTTATATCTGATATATCTCTTGAGTGCTCTGATCATTTGCAATGAAAGATCCATCATCCTTCAGAAGCCAAATTTTGCATTTCTGCAGTAATCAGTTATACCTCCAGAAAATGAATAGAAAACTCAGCAGCATGTGGTGTTTTTGTAGGGTAGGGATGCCAGCTGGGGACCAGTGCATTTAAAAGCCTATCTGGGCTTAGGCTGTGCAGTGAATCTCAGCCTGGGCTTGAGCTATGCCGTATTCACACACCTGTGAATCATCAATTGGATTTGTTGGACACTGCTATGACCCCATTATTCACCTGAGCAAACATAGGCATCCTGCTGCTGTAAGCTAAAATTATTGCACTAAACCAGGGCTAATGCTTGTACTAGGAAGCAAGTGCCTGCCATGTATGAAAACAGAAATAATGTTGTTATGGCTGAGGAGCAGAACGCTTGTAAATATTGTAGTCACTGGCTTTTGTGTGGATTACATCCAGATTGTATTCAAACATTGACAGGTTAATTACATGTTTCAAAGATTGTTTACTGTGATCTGAGAGGAAAGTGTTATTAAAGAAGTGTTCAGCATCTAACAGTGCTTTTTCCCTTTCTACTCCCTTCTCTGTTTTCCTCCAGCTGATTACTCCCCATGCCATCCGTGTACAGACACCTCCCCGACATATCCCAGGGGTTGTAGAAGTCACATTGTCCTACAAGTCTAAGCAGTTTTGCAAGGGAACACCTGGAAGATTCATTTACACAGGTAAGGATGCCTTAGTACTAGATATAACGTGGAGAAATAGGGCAGGCAATATATCACGCTTCCTCAGGCTTCTTTTTTTGCCATTAAAAACTGGTACTGTAGTCTATTATTTTGGATGAGCACGTCATTGAAGATACCAATTTAAGGTCGGATTTCAGAAATGGATGACCATAGAGATGAATCTCAAAATATACCAGTGTGGGATTTTTGTTAGCTTGTTTGTCCTCACAGTGGGACATCTCTTTACCCAGGCAGGAGGAGGAAAGAGAGAAACAGACACTCCACTACTCAAACAAACAGAGGAAGAGTACAACCATAAAGAGCCAGACATACTAGCTCAATAAGGAACCTGCCTTCCAAGAAGCATCCTGCTAAATATCTCCATCTCATGTTGTCCGGCAAGTGATGCAAGTGTTCAAAGCAGCAGCCTGTTTGCCTGCCCATCTCACCACTACATACTTGTCTCTGACTTCCAGGGAGGCTAAGTAGCTTTCATCCCAGTTGGTGCTGCATAGTGACTTCCAGCATATTTTGGGGTTGCATCCGACACTGAGACCATTGGGTCTTGTGGTTTGATCTGCAGAATTGTTGAAAAAAATCCGCACATGAGGACATTGCAGGTGCTCTCAATGTTAAACCACTCTCAGTAGTGATAAGATTGGCTGGGAAATAAGTCAAGTAGCAGCCTAACTTTTCAAAATGAATGTGTGCCATTGATTCCTTGGAGGGCACGTATGCTACAAGAATTAATGGTTTGGTCCAGGTTTTGGTGTGCTTGTCCCTTTATGTGCTTGTTGTTTCACATAGGCAGACAGGACTGACTATTTCTGTAACCATTTGCTGAACTGTGGTTCATCACAACCCAGTGCAATTCCTTTCACCATTCTTGACTGCCCCTGGAATTTTAAGAATAAGATATATGATAAATACTTGTGGTTATGAGGCATTCTGAATTGCACTGGGCACATATTTGCTCCAACTGTGAATGTACACACAGGGACTCAAGGCAGAGGAGAGACTTCTGGGCTCCAGCTGGGTAGCAAGGCTCTCATTTGATTTTTCTTAACACTGAGAAAGTTGAACAAAGGTGCCTTGTAAAGCTTTGTTGTCTTTTTCAAATACCCTCTCCCCCAGTTGGGATTATGCACTGGGTTCCTTTAAACTGGGTCTCAAAGTGTTCACATATTGCCTTGCTGGCTGAGCAGCAGGCGCTTGTGGAGGCTGTGTGCTGTATTGTGAGCATCATGATTTCAACAATGTGTGGAAAATTCATATATTGGACAATAACGCACCATATCAATGAAATTATTTAGGGTTTGAATGTGTTGGGACAAAAGGAAAAGCAAAAGCAAAGGGCCAGATTGTCAAGTGCAAGTTGCCAGTGCGAACCACATGAAAGTGTCAGCCAGAGCTCTGGAGAGTGTGACCCTGAATCCTTTCCCTTCTCACTTTCTTACCCACAGTAAGTTGGAGAGTGTGACCCTGAATCCTTTCTCTTCTCACTTTCTTACTCACAGTAAGTTGTGCTGTCCTGCTTATTGTCAAGCCACCAGTGTGGCTGCATCTTGGGCTGGTGAAATGGCTAGTATGCGTGTAGAAGAAGAAGAAAGGGGAGAAACCTACCTCCACTGACTTTGAAAAGACATATTGGGGGACTTCGTTTTGTGATATAAGTGTGCAAATGGCTTGGACCCATTTTGGTTTTGCTTTTCAGATCATCATTAATTAGCTTTTCCAGTAAAAAGGAGGGCAACAGTTTAGCCTGTCTGCCCAGAAGCAGATGGTTGAATGTGGAAATAAGGTGTCCCAGTAGGGAGAACATTTCCATATATGCCTTTCAGGTTAGTGTTTAAAATGCGTTCTATTTTATTCAATAAATGAAAGTTATGTAATACTAAACAACAATGCTAAAATCAAAGGTGATCCAATCCATGGACAGTTCTACTTATGCAGCTTTTATGGAGTTATGGTAGATACAGAAAAGCTAGTGTGACTGAAAACCTATCTCACACAATTTGCATTTTCCTTTTAGAGGCAGCCTGAACTTAAATGTGGCTTTTTAATAAAGAGTAAATGAAACTAAAATAAAAACAATTAATGCATCCTGACCTTCAGAAGTGCCTTCCAGCCCTTTAAACAAAAGGCAGGTTCAGTACACGCCTGACGATTAGTTTTAGTTAATTGAAAATTATAGGATTGACCCAGGAGGAAAATTTTGTTTGCACTCCAATCACTTTTACAAATTAAGGAAAATTACCACAATTTTGTTTAGCTAAGGTTTCACACTGAGTTCACGAAATTAGCTCAGCCATCCCAACAAAGTCAGCACTTTGTTAGTGAGCACTAGAAAAAAACTAATAGTCTATGGTGTGTACAAACGAAGCATAGAAAAAGCTATGATGCTTTAGAGAACTAGGCCAAGTGTTTTTAATTAGGATTATTGGTTCATTGTAAGTTTTGAAGAACAATCAAACTAGCAGATTAGCTGTTTCTTTTAAAGCTAGAATTTCTTGCCATTCATTTTTCCCATGAGAACTTGTTTTAACTCCCACATAGCACTATTTTTTCCCTTTTTTTTTTTTTTTTTTTTTTTAACAAGGCCTGCAGGAAATGGACCAATTGGAAGTTGGGATACAGTAACATTCCCCAGCATCACTCCAGCCGATGGGAGTTTTTCACAATGTTCTTCAGTGAACTCAGTGTTCTGGAACATATTACAAAACCACAGAGGCCAAATGTTTTCTCAGAGGAGTTTGGCCTCTGTTTTTGGCCGAAAACATTTCAGCATCACTTGCTGCTTATTTACCCTGCTATTAAGAACAAGAAAAGGGGAGAGGAGAAAAAGGGGAAAGAAAAAAAAGAGAGAGTGTGTGTGTGAGAGAGAGAAAAAGACCCGGGGTTTGTGGGCGGTGCAGGAGTTGATCAAGCGTAGTTTCCTTTCTGGTGAGAATGTCCCTGCTCGTTAATGGTCCCATTTTGTGGTCAGGTCTCATTTAGAAGAAATTATTTTTAATCAGTGTTCAACAAAATATCCCCTCAAGCCACCTGGTTGTAAACTGGTTTTTTCTTACTGTTAAGTACTTAAGTTCTCAGAAGAAAATACCCAGTGACCCATTAATTTTAGCCTTTTTTTTTATTCCCGTTTAACTGCAAATAACTTAGTAACATGATCTCTAAGTAGTCCATGTGCCATCTAGGAATCAAGGTCACATATATACAGAGAAATCCTGGCTTTTGTAAGTATTTTTGAAGGAAATAAACCAGTGTCAACCCTGTACTTACAAGAAAACTTAAGGTTTTAGTTTTCCATCTGCAAAACAAGCCATTAGCATGAGCTTATAGACCAATTATTTCTTGGGTTTTAAGCTTTGACATTCCTGAGAGAACATTTAGAAATACAGAAGTTTGAACACACCTTGCATATGTGTTAATTTTGGAATAGTAAAAGTTCATATCACATACAGAAATACCCAAACATGCTTGTCGGTTGTTCCCTGTGGCACCCTTCTTCTGTAAGTCTCTTCTGGTACTGAAGAGACTTGAGTGAATTAAGCTCCATGTTACAACTTAGGAGCCAGGTATGAATCACTACCATTATTTAGGACTGGAGAAATTGAGATAAAGCAAGGAGCCATTAGGGATACATATCCATAGGTAGTTTCCCAAGGTGACTGGTTGAGTTAAATAAGGGATGAGATTTGGCAAGAAACTGTGCTGCTTGGACAAATCTTGGAGATTTTTTTTTTTGTGGGTTTTTTTTTTAATTTTCAAAAAATGGATGCATTGTGGACAGCACGACTTTCACAGATGGATTTTGCTCTGGTATTATACCACAAGATTTGAGTGGGACTGCATGAATGCAAGTGAAGGGAGAATTTATCTCCCTGCATATTGGAAAGGACATATGGAAGGTCCATAAAAATGCATTATGCTGTGTCTTCTGCCAGCTGCTCAGTTTGAAGTTTTTTGCTTTTGTTCCCAAACTAGAGCAAAGGACTACATAGGGGCCAAAAGTATGTAGCTTTGTCACTAAGGTCATGTATACCACATAGGGTTAATTCAGATTCTTGGTGGAGCACTACCCCATACTGTTCCTTTTTTATTTATTCTTTTTCTTTTTTTTTTTTTTTTTAAAGTGCTTGCATGATTGGATACAGGTTAGAATTTAGGGACTATTTTCATTTGCATTAGTCTTACAGCGGGATGGGGGCTAAACTGTGTCAGTGGCAAGTCGTCATTCCTCCCCCAGTTCATTTGGGGTTTTTTATAAGCTATGAGCTATAGTATGTCTCTGAAAGTGCTACTAACAGGAATGAGTGGATGTAGGGTCAGCATAGACACATAGGGCATGCTGTGCAGTGTGAATAACCCAGACACAGAGCACTGAGCCTCCAGGATAATTGTGATGAAGGCCAAGTAGGTCAGAGTGGAGCACTGCTGAGACTGACCAGTGTTTGCATTACACTTTTGAGCCATCGTATGTGAGGTGATGTAGAAATACTAGCGTTAGGAAGGTCAGGATATTCGCAGAACTTCTGGGAGACTGCCTCTTTCTCTGAAATGTCATAGGGCTTCTCAGAGAACTTTTCACTCCCTCAGTTGTACGAAGAAATGGACTCATGTGCAAAAATCCCTGCTCCATCTTCTTTTTACCTTTAATTTACTTCTGAAAACATTTGAGCCTGTGTACAAACAGCAAGACCCTTATAGGTCACAGGTCATTAGTATTTTCAAAAGCCTCAGTTTTATGTGGCTTAATCTTTAGCTTTTTATCTTTATTTTTTTTTTTTTTCATTTACAGAAGGACAGGGATTGCTGTCCTCTGGGAATCATTCTCTCTTCATTTCTCAAGTCAAATACCTCCAAGAATAGCAGACCAAAAATTACCCATCACCCTTTAAAATTTTAGTCCATGGCCAGGTTAAAGTCATGAACGGAGATCTGCTCAGGATTGGAACTGATTAAAAGTTGAACTCTAGTCTCTAAAATTTCCACCCTGGTAAACTTCAGTGATTCTTTTGCTAGAAAAATTTTCTGCTTTCAAGAAGACACCAATAACTATGCAAAGCTCAAAAGATACATATTCAGTGAAGCAATCAGTTTTCAGAATGGAGACTTCTGGAGTTTGTAGACTTAAGAGAAGTAGGAAAAAACAAAAAGGGAAGAAAAAAGAAGTGCTGATAAGAGACAGACTGGCTGTCAAGAGGTTCCTGTAGCCCCACTGGAGCCGTTCTTGATCCCTGTGTGCTAGTTTGATCCTTGCACCACCTAACCTTGGCCGTAGCTGTGTGTTAGTTCCTGAGAAATGTTAAAATCTAGTGGCAGTTATTCTCAACATCAGTAATACACAACGCCATTAGTTTTACAATGTCTCATTCATGTGTGTTTATTATTAAATCATGAGCACTTAAATAGCTGATTTGTATAAATGAGGAGAGAAGGCCACTGCCAACAGGGCAATAAAAATACAATAAAAAGGCCAACGTCTCTGATCCTGTCATGGGTTTTATCCTGATGCTTTTATAAAATTCTTCACCCTCAAAGATATGACAATCATTAATCTAAAATGAAATATGGAGCACATCACTTATGCAGATGAGTGATCAGCTATGAGATCTGGTAGCTGGCAAATGAATGCCATTTGTTTTTAACAGCAGTTTTAATCTGCCTTTCACTAGTAAATATTGATAGCAGTGGTAGAATAAAAAGTATCAGATGCCTTGAAGTTAAATACTCACAAAGTGCTATAGAAGAATAGAACAAAATCCCTCAATACAAAGAAATGTATAAAGTTTAAAGTAAGAGCTGGTGTCTGTTCTTAAAAGTAGGAGAGCCTGGCACTGCGGGTTACCCTGTGCTTTGGATGCTCAATATAAAGTCTGTTCCTGATCTCAAAGAGACTCTACAGTGGAGAGATGGTAAATCCTAGCTATAGCATTGTCAAGTAAGGAAGAATGAAAATAAATCCTTTGTGAATGTATACTTTTACCGGTAAATTTAATTAATTTCTCTGGTAACAAGCAAAGAACTCCTCATAACAGGTATTAAAAGATATCCTAATGTGGAGCTCTTACTGGGTTCCCCCTTCATCTCACTGTGCTGAGTGTTCATTCCCAACTAGACCATGTCATGAGGACACTGAAGGCATCAGGTGGAGTGTGGAGCTCAGAGATGGACCCGTATTTGGGGTGGTGCATTGGTCTGAAGAGGTTAAGCTGTTCTGCTACTACAGGAGTTTGATATAGCCACTGAAGAACTGGGTCCTCATGGCACCACTGCTGGCTGGGTCTAAGATGCCTGCTGGTAAAATACAAGTGGGAAAACAAGGGAGGGATTGATGCAGTCTCTCCTTCCAGCAGGAGGACTGGGACTGGGTTGTAACCTGCCTTTTAAAAGAAAATACGCCGTTAGGAAATCTCCATTTCAGTTTAAGCTTGAACCTGGCCCTTTCTGAGTTCCAGTCCATTAATGTAGTTGCTCTGCTGAGTCAGTGGTTACAATTGTTTTGGTGCCGCCTTTTCTAGATGAGATAACTTCAGTGTCTGTTATTTGGTGGTGGGCTTGGGAGTTAAAGTTCTTACAAAAGTGTTTGTTTTGAAGTTTCTTAGGATGTGCCTAGTAAAGTGCAGAGAGCCATCAGTATCAAATATTGGGAATATTAGAGTGTTGGTTTGGTGTGCAGAAAATCAGGAAAAGAAGCTAAGAGGAATCCTAATTTGTTGCAGGGTGAAGGGTGATACCAGCCAGTGAGGAGGCAATGGAGGTAGACTGGAAAATCCCTTTTGTATGCTAATAGGAACACAGAACCCTCATATCTTTGGTATTCCTTAAACACTGGCAGCGCCATAACACACTGCAAAAAACAATCACTTAAAGTGTGCAGTGTACCTGTAGGACAGCTGCAAAATGAAAGCAATTACAGCAACCCTCAGAATAAAGCTGGCTGTGAAGGAAACATATTATTTTGCATATTTTATGTATACACTTTCCAAGAAATATGACCTTTATTTTCTAGAGGGAAGTGCAATCAGAGTCTATGCAGCAAAGGGTAGCTGGATCATTAAAAAGAATATTTTCTCTGATATTAGAAGCCTAAATGGGCACTAGTCCCTATTCACAACCTTGGTTGTTTTGTCTGCCCTGAGTTAATAAGTGATAAGGCCAAAAGAGAAATAAATCACTGAAGTCCCTGTCCAAAGAAAACATATTGACTACAGCCAAGCAAATAACAGCCCATAACCAATGGTCCCATTCATCATTCATGTAATAGGGATATAAAGTATTCTCTACCTATGAAACCACAGAGTAGGAAAAAGCCTGATAAGCCCCCAATCTAAGCTATGTGATTTGATTATTAAAGGACATGAACTGTTTGTCACATACCTTTAATCTTTAAGATGTGTTGCCGTTTCTAAACTATAAATTTGTGGTAAAGGATTAGAAAGCTATTAACGATAAAGGTATAAACTAGACTTTATAAAGAATCCTGCAATTGTCATGCAATCCTGTAGACCCTTGGAACCTTAACCTATTGAATATGATATCACATAGTTATCTGACCTTCAAAGCCAATAAACCATTTTTTGCTTTTCAAGTTAGACTTACTCCATGATAAATTAACCCTGTGGGTTCACAAAATAAGCCTTGTAAATTCTTTTCTTTATCCCCACCCCAAAACCTTTAAATTTTCATGCCTTTGCTTCAAAACTCTCTTATTCCAAACTGAAATTGTTAATCTTTTTTTATTCTCCTTTTAGCTCATGTCAGTTGATAAGATATTATTCCCTCTTTTAAAAAAATGGCCCATAAAATAGAGAGCTGAGGTGAATTTCTAAAAAGCCTGGACTGCATTCTATTTCTACAGGAGGATTCACTGTCTTGTTTCTTCAAGTGTGGGTATTCAGATTAGGGAAATGCCACAGAAACGGACAGTTTATAGTAGCAGTAGCAGCTGTACTGCTTACCTTAATGCATTTTGATCTTGTGTCCTGGGAGGAGGTACAAAGCAGTATCTTTTTGCTGGTCCAGAAAGCAGACTCCTTGAGTACTTGTTGCCACTGAAATATTTCAGTTAGCTGGGAATTCTGGCTGCCCCTGCGGGTGTATATGTACCTAACTCATCCTTTCTGTGCTTCTCATGGGATACAGCAGGTTTTGTTTTCTGCCTGGGACCGTGTGCAGGATTTAGTGTGTGTTACTGAAAAATGGCCAAGCTGTGGGCTAGGCTGTCAGAGGTGCCCATGTGCTCAGCACGCTGGTGCTGGCAAGGAAGTCAGAATGTGAATTTTAGTGCACAGCCCCCTGAGGCACCCTCTTGCACAGCACTACCTGCAAAATAGCCTCCTTAAGATGTGCTTAATCCTTTGAGGTGCTTGTTAGTGAGGGTTCATTTTACTTAGGCATTTTGTTACACAGGTGAAGGCTGTATGGCTGGCTCAGACCAGCCACGTGCTGTGCAGCCGTCGTTCCCCAGAGGCAGCACTTGGGCAGCTTCCTTGCTTTGTGCTTGTACTAGCATCCCTACACAGCCCGTAATGCTTATCAAGCCTGGTTAAATCTCGCTGACAGCAATGACTACAGAGTAGATGTGCCCCAGTATAGCCTATGTGTACAGATTCAGGCTTTTTTGTTAATATATAGATAAAAGGAAAATCTTGTACTTGCAGCCTTTCATCTCAGTGGATGAAAGAGCAATTTATTGCGTAGAGTGTGAAGTTCTTTGTACTTTTCTGCTATCTTGCAAGAACTCACACAGGCTCTTCTGCTTAGTTATGAAGATATCAAATGCATAAATGATGTGGTCTGCCGTGGTGTCTGGTTAGAGATGCTGGAATCAGTTTAGCCCTGATAGCTTCTCAAGCTTGTCCAAAATCCCGCATAGTTGCCTCCTGGTGCAGGTTGCAGTGTCCATTGTTACTTTATTTAAAAAGTCAGTTTGAGTATTTCCGTATGTAAGAGATTGCAGTCTGCAGTGCAGACACTCTGTTGGAGGCTGGGGATGCTCTATACTGCTGGCACCACAGGAGCCAACAGAGGGAAAGACAAGCAACTCGGAAAGGAAAGAAATTGTAACCATGATGTTTTAAATGATCTGAGACATTTGGCAGCCGTCCGCATTTATTTCACGATAATGGCTGACTAATATCTCAGAGAAAGTAGAATTTCCTTGGAGATTCCATCTGCTCAAAAGTTGCAACAATCTCAAACTTCTCTGGGGCCTCCTGGCAGATCTCTATCATCACCCAGTTGCTGGTGTTCCTAAGGAAGAGCATTGTGGCATTAGTACTACTGCAATTCTTTTAAAATTTGCCAACCTTCCTCAACTCCCCCCAAAATATGTGAAGCCCAATAAAAAAATCTCAAGGCCAATTGTTTGAGGTTTGCTCATAACCTTCATTGAAAGGTGTTTTGCCATTGGATCTTGCCACTGGTCTGTTGCGAACTCTGTTGTTCATTACAAACGTATATCACTCCTGAATTCTGCCAAGACAAGCATATGCAGATCTTTTATTCCACAAGGTAGAAGTTATTTAATATGTTAGTGCGTGTTAGCATGATGTAAATTAGACTGTAGTTTTTCAGCATATCAGCTATTCTGCATGAACTTCTTTCAAACCTGTGCTGAACGTAGACTACCAAATATCAGATAGCTCTTGGTACTTTACAGCTTGGGGAGATTAATGTGAACAATCCATTCAATATCACAGTAAAGGGTCTGGGTTTGGACAGCTACCCCTTGGAGACCTACAGTCTTGCATACTTTACCTTAAAGTATTTGCTTGGCCATACCCACTGTTATTTCATCTTTCAGCATCTTCTTTAATTTCCCTTCTCTCCCTTCCCTCCCAAATACGATTTTTTTTCATGTTTTTCCTGTTGGCATAAATTGTCGTTAACATCTGCACATGAAGAGTTGTGGACTTGAACTGGTCTTGCATAGCACCAGGTGTCAGCATTGGTGGTTAACAAGAGGAAACCCATTCTCAGCAGACAGAGGGTTAATAAAACAAAACAAAACAAAACAAAACCCAGAAAGAACCAACCAAAAAACATAGAGAGAAAACCCACACACAATCAACTAAGAATGGTATTTTTTTTATCCCCATAGGACAAAAAAAAAAAAAGCACATACAAATTAAGATGATGTAGCAGACATCTAGCAAAGAAATGCATGTTTGTTAGAACAGAAAGTGGCACCAAATTCTAAGTTTTATATTTCTGAAAATTACAGAGCAAAACCTGTGAATTTAATGACTTGTGAAGCTTGTCACTTTTTAGTACTGCAGCATCTTCTAGGGTGGGCATTATCCCTTTTCAGCATGGCATCATCCTTTTTTAACCTTGTCTGCAATCTAGTAAGCCCCAGTGACCTTCCCTTTGGAGCTCTGGGGCATGGTACCCTGCTGACTGTCTCAGGCATCATCTTAGAAGTGGGTGAATCACTATCACGAAGCTCTTCTCTCTGTCCCCTGTTTGCAGATGGGCTCTGAACAAGTGCTCAAATCTAGATGAGAAGTATTACACTCCGAGAGATCTCACATGCTAGGTGCAAAGTAGGAAAGTTAACTATTGTCCCAAGTACTAGCATCCCATGATAGTTTCTGAAATACGTGTGCCTACTGTCTCTCTTTTTGTTTCATTTTTTGTTTATTTGTGTTTGGTGGTGTGTTTGTTTTTTTCTCCTAACTTATATCCTATTGCTAGCTTTTGCTGGGCTACTTTCCTTAGAAGACTCATCAAATAAAAATACATAGTTTGTATGCTCAGGCAGTTCCAGCAGCAAGCTTGTATTTGTAAAAACGAAAGGCAAGGTTTTACTGCCAGAAGTAACCATGAATTCATGATGAAAGGTCGCTTCTGCAAGAGAAATATTTTTTCCAAATGTAGATCTCTGACTAGTTTCACTACTCCAAAAAGAATTCTTCTCAAAGTTCACATGCATGTTGTGCACAGCTACTAGAAATAGTCACTACATTGTCGTGCCTAAAAATAAGTCTTCAAGTGGCCATCATACTGAAAAGCAATATTTTCTCTACTGGCTTCTAATTTGGGGGTACTTTTAGTTCCCTTAAATCTTACATTGAAACGCGCATGTTATTTATTTAAAAGGAAGAGAGTGAAACGTGCCTCACCTATTTGCCTTAGATTGTGTTTTTCCTGGGCGTTTTTGTCAGCTTAGGCTCTGTTGTTGATAAGAGGGGCTTTCAGGGCAGTGCATTGTCTGGCAGGTCAGGGACAGGAGCAACAATCTACTCTACGTGTCTTTTGTTCTCAAATTAAGAATTTAGTTC
The DNA here is from genome assembly GCA_025447955.1 of Psilopsiagon aurifrons. Taxonomy (NCBI): domain Eukaryota; kingdom Metazoa; phylum Chordata; class Aves; order Psittaciformes; family Psittacidae; genus Psilopsiagon; species Psilopsiagon aurifrons. The sequence goes on along the minus strand of JAOEHY010030269.1, from coordinate 95,301 downwards.
AACTTTCTCAAAGACAAGACCAGTCTGCGCATCGTTTCTTCACCAAAACTGTTCATCCTTGCATCGCCTGCAAGTTCTGTTAGAAAGACAAATGAACCTTCTTTAAATTGGGGCCTAAGGGAACGGATTGAAATGACCCCCTCCCCTCTCCAATTTCCCCCATTAGACTTTTTTCACAGATGTTCATGCTGATTAGAGCTGGGAAATAAGGGAATTTCTGTGGACCATGAATATTCATTTGTTTTTTGGCAATGAATTTCCTTCAGTTTCTCTGTAATGTTTCTCTCCTGGTGAATGTTTGAATGAGTGAGTTAGCTGAGACAGTCCATTTTAAGAAAAATTCAGTGTACTATGGAAAGTTCACTTTCTGTGCTGTATGTGTCTTTGAACAAAAGGATGTAAAGCTGTTTATTGGTAAGAAACGTGACTTGAAACCAGCAAACACACAGGTGAGGAGATGCCCTCTGGGAACATAAGCTATAAATGGAGAATTTAAACCAAAAATCTGTAACACTCCACTCTAATGATACGTCTACAAGGATAAGGTTGATCAGAAAACTATTTGATAAATACTTTCAGCTAACAAGTTAATTGGAGAAAAACATCTCTGTGGACAGTTACTGAGAGGGAACGGTTTGTTATGAATTACTTTCCCTATTGTAGTGCAGAGGCCCAGATTTGAAGAAGCTGCTGGACAATGTCTTTGAGGAGTCTGTGATGCTTTCCTTAATGACACTAACTGGATACTAGCAGAAATCTATACAATTCAGAGCAGAAAATCCCATAAATTTTTATCTTTTTCCCTTTAAAATTTTTCAAGTGCTAGGAAATGTTAAATGGAGAAGGCTGTACCTCCTACTTTTCAATCTTGTAATTCTGCAGTAAATGTGAGGATAGAAATTGTAGCTGATATGAAGGGAAGAGCCATGCACTGCAGTCCATGAGCAGCCAGGCCAGGTAGACTGCGTGCAGGAATCTTGCAGAATTCCTCTGACTTCAGTGGGAATCTACAATTACCTTTTCAAATGACAACATTGCAGTCTTTGGGATCATCCAAAATTGTCATTTCTGTGTAGCACCTTAATACTTACCCAGCGTGTTCTGTGGAATAATGTACACAATTTTACAATAACTATGTAATTAACTCACTTTGCTACTCCCCTCTCCAGGGAAACTCATGCTTCTATTAATGCTATTAGGAAGGTCCTATGCATAGAACAAAGAAAGTGGTGCAGCAGATGAGTTAACATGATTTGATTTGCAGATGCTTTAAACACTTAGCAGGAGACAGCTACAGAAGCTAATTAAATCACTCTAAGGTGCACAGGATTATCTGCTTTGCAAGAAACAATTTCAGTGAATTATGGTCGCCCTTTAGCTGAGGGGAAGTAAAAAGCATATTTGTTTGGAATTAAATTTCTCACGCAAAGTGCCCATCAGACCTCTCTTTCCCATACTTCTAAAATAGTCTTATTTTGTAGCCAATATGTTCTGGGAATGTGAATTTTGATTTTGTAAGAAAGAGTGGGCTGCTTCCAACTTTCTTACGTAAAAATATTTCTACTTAGCTATTGATTAGGATCTGCCTTTAAGCAGTGTCTTGTGTAAAAAATTTTGTTGGTACATTCACTACCTCTCAGATACTGCATCTTATTTAGTGTACCGGAATTCCCAGTTTAAAGTAATCACAAAATTTATGGAGAAACAGATAAAAAAGGTTGTAAAATATCGATTTGGGGAAAATAATAACACAACTCATCTATAATAAGAAGAAAAATGAAGCAATAATTCAGGTGTATTGAACGGCTTGCTGCTGGAAGTATTGATCTGGTGCTTTAGTGTGCAACATCGCACCTAACATTGCAATGGAAGAACAGCACTGCATTCTCCTGCTCATTATTTCCCAAACACTATTGCCTTGTTACACAGGTCCCACAGAGCCTGGGCTGCCAACAGGGAAAGAGAGGAACCCCGAAAATAACCACAAGCCTGTAATATGTTAAGGTCACAATATCCTGCTGTAACAGCATGCAGACACTGTGCTTCCATGCTCCTTTAGGACAATCCTGTCATTTGCCCTTGATTGAGTTTTTTGCTCTTGTTCTCTTTGCTATATCACATGTATTGCCTGTATTCTATATAAATGGTACCTCTGTGCTGCCTTTTTTGATAGCAAGTAATCCAAAATGGTTTAATTGAGGAAATGCGTTTCCCTTAAATATTGACTTTCAGGAGACACATATAAAAATGCCTAACCTTATTGCAGTGTTTCCCTACTGTGGCAATAAGCAAACATTGAAAAAAGGACAGCAAAGGTCAGTGGAATTTTCAAGTAAACGCCTCGACATTTCCACAGCATTAAGCTCCATCATGCAACATTGCATTTCTGTTTATCTGCTGACATCTGCAGAGGTATCACACTTGATTGTTTGGCATAAATAATTTAGCAGTGAAAATTTTATAATGAGCACAGATAAGATTTACCTATGTAAAAATAATAATTAAGAAGTAACAAACTGTTCCAGGTAAAAAATAGTGAACTCCTGTAACAACGCAACGTCTTAGCAATTGTGAAGACAAACATTCCTCTGCGAGAAGGCTGCTTTATGTGTGCCTGCAAACTTACTGTATCCCCCGTGATCATTATCTAGAAATATGAGCCAGACCAGATGAGCAAGTTCTGAACAGATCAGGCCTCCTGCAAATTTCGGCTAATATTGATCTGCAGGGTTTGCACTGGATCGTCAGCATTGTTGGGCTTGCAAGGTTTTCCCCCTTTAATCCACACAGGAGAGGGGGAGAATGAAGCAGACACTTCTGATCAAGGAATGGGGGGAAGGGAGGAAAAATGAAAGGAGGAAAATAATCTATGGCTGATGCAGTGGCCAAAGAAAATTGCTTTCTGTAAGCTGCAAGAGCCTGCAGTAATGCTCTTGAACCATCACTACTGAAGGCAGCACAGGTTGCGATGGTCATAGCATCTCACCATGTGCTGCTTTCCCCAGAACAAGTTCTCCCTCCATTGGTGTTTGTTTTCCTGGGCAAGGAGGGCTGAGAAGTGTGCAGTGGCAACAGCCCTGGGAGGTTTAAGATTCCTTCCATTTGCATACTTGCAGCTCTACGCTGGCTCAGGAAGCAGAAAACGTGCAATTGTTTCTGTAACCTAAATAACATTTCTAGTTTAGAAACCCCAGGGGAAAAATCATTGTCAAGCTGGCAGGTTGAGATGGCATGATGATAAATGACTGAGGTGTGTGTTCTGACTCTGCAGGGACACGTGAGGTGAAGAAACCCCTCTTCTCTTGAGCTCTTTGCATCTACAGTCAGGAAGGGGCACTTGCAATTTGAAGACACACTCTTGCCTCTGGAAGGGACCATGATTTTCTTTTCACTGAAAGAATTATTTTCTCGTGGGTTAAGGTGTTTGTGGTATAAAATCTTTTCAAGGTATTGGCAATGCTTGTGATTTTTTTTCTGCCTTTGGTGATTGCAGTCATAGAACAGGCAAAAATTTGTGTTATAAAACACAGGAAACAGCTATGGCGTGGGTTGTCAATAGGCAGTTACGCATTTTCAGTGTTTTTTTAGAAAGCAGTTTGAGACATACGCTGTTATTGTCCAATGCAAGTTTTCTTGCAAAAAAATTTCCTAGGTATTTGTGTAATAAAGTCTAAAGCTGAATGAAATTCATCACAGATACTTTCTCAAATTTGTGCAGTATTTTGCTAATAACTTTTGTCCCTCTAGGTTTCACAAATTTGGCAATTTGAGTTTTTATGAAAGGTTGGGGCTTTTTTTCCAAAGCATTACTTACAGTGCCAGTTTGGGTTTTTTTTTTTTCAGAGAAATGGATTTTTTCACATAAGCTCTCATAATGAATATTTCTTTCACATTAAAATTCATAAAAAATGTCTCATTTGGTTATTTACTGCTTTTCAGAAACTGCATACATAAAACTGATAGACTCCATATTTACGTATCTTACTAGTCAGTTTTCACTATTGTTTTAATTTAAAATGGTGTAAATCAATTGGGATCCTTTAAGTTTCAAAACCATCATTACTTAGAAGCAGCTAAACAACTTGGTGAAGGTCAAGGAAACTCTTAATGTTGCGTTCTCTCTTAAATTAGGAATCTAATAATCAACCTTTGCAAAGTTTCAGGAGATTATTCTAAGAATTGCATTACCTGCAGTCCTTACAGTAAGTCTTGACAGCCTTACTACAAGTGTTGAGTGGACTTTCCTTCTTACATTATGATCTCCACCATCCCATTTCACAGCCATACTTGACTGATAGGCTTTGTTGGACTTGGGTTATCTCCCCTTGCACCCTGAGCTAAGCCTGCTCACTTCTCTGCTGGCTGCGCTGGCAGGATCCCCTCTTAATGTTTGCTTTATACTGGTGTTAGCTACACCAGGGCATTTTCCATCTCCTCTAAAACCTCTGTTGGACCACTGTTGCAGAAGGAAAGCTGGGTAGCCTTTAATATGATTTAGGATCCTAGTATGCGTATTGCAGTTACAGGTATGGGTACAGTATGGATTCAGTAGGTAAAGCCACACACTGATTCAAATCCCACATACCTCTTGGGCAAAATAAATACCAGCTCTGTCTTCTGCTGGCTTTCATTTGTATACTTGTTTTGTTAGTTCCATGTAAGTATTTATCCAAGCCTTTTTAATATGGTCTGAATAGAGCTGCTTTACAAGGTACTTTGACAATTGCTGGTACTTTCTGATAGTGCAAGATGGTTATGTACACAGCATTTTCTTATTAGAAGGTTTCCTGTGACATGTATATGCAGCTTGATTTCTGCTAAGTTCTAGTCTGGTAAAACAGAGAGGAAAAAGGCTAGAGGAATTGTATTACCTTGTTAAATTGCTCAGAGCATATTTAGATAAAGAATTACTTGGTGCTTTTCATAGTACCCTATGCAGTTGCTTTTTCTTCCCCAGTCATCTTTTTTGCATTTTGTACTTTGTTATTTTGATGATGCTGAAAAAAAAAAGAAACAAACTCTTTTCTGTAATTCACTCCAAAGAACGTACCATCTTTTTCTATTTTCTTGCTAAAACCAAATTGTGTGCAATTTGTAGGAAATTGAAACCACATTTTTCACTTAACTTTCCAAAATGAAAATTTATGAGGAAAAAGAAGCAATAAAGCAGTTACAATCTGGTCATCCATAATTATCTCTGTGGTTGGAGTAGTTCCACATTTAAAGGAAGTGACACCAGAAGTTTATCAAGCTTGTGTCACTACCAAAAAATTTCACTTCTCTTTTATTGTTTCAGGCCACAAGTACTGCTTAAACAAGTATTAAGCACTTGGAAATTATCTTGGTGCAAAAGGAATTGGGTGATCTATAAAAACTAAAGTTTCTTCTGAGTAACATAGAACAGTATTTATCTTCCTTGTTCGTTCATTTCAGAATATTGATGTTAAAATAAATTTAACAAATTGTGCTCTTTAGGCTGATTTGATGGAATTAGTTGTGAAAAAACTTAATTTTCCTCTAGATCTATTTCTATGTATGTGTTTCACATTATTCCTTTTCTTTTGCTGTTGCATTTCCCCTCCACTGCATTGCTTGCTCTCCGAGAACAATGGAAATGACAGTCCAGGGCCAGAGCTCTTGGCTGCTCCAGCTCTAGAATGTTAGTGGCACTTGCTTTAGTTTTTTCATTTTGCCTTTTTTGTCTCTGAATTAAAATCAGGCCAAATGATGGATGCCCATTACAATCAATTGTTTCAGACAAGCCACCAAAAGTATTGTAGGATTCATTTACATTTAATCAAATTACACTTTATTTGCAATTCAGGGAAATGAGAACTCTGCAGTAAATCAAATATTTCCTCTCCAAGGGCCCCATTCAGCAGAAAATATCCACAGTCTTCCAAGCTGGTGCCTCAATGTATGTAGCAAATCTTCCAGTGGGAGGAGAGCTTGTGCCAACAAACCCTCTCTCGCAGTGGCTTTTCAACATTTTTCAGGGTTGTGGACACCTAAATATTTTCCAGCACAATCGCAGACCCTTGAATAATGAATTGTGCAGTGACTTTAAGCCCACTGACAATAGGCTTGCCTCTTTCTTAGTTTCCTTTCAGGGACCACCAGGTTGCAGGATTTCTAAGGTTCTGGAAGTCAGTGCACCACAGATTGGAAAATACTGATCTTGCCTTTGTAGGTCCTGTTATTTTAATGGGGAATTAATGACAATCACTAATTGTCTTTTTTTTTTTTCTGGGATGTGGCATGTCTCCAGAAGGTTTCATAATGGCTGGGAAAAAATTAAAAGTACAAATACATTAAAAAGCTTCAAATGGAATAAATTCTACTGGAAGGCAGTAACACAGTATTGAGCAGATATTAATTTTTACTGATTAGTGCCTTAAGAAGAAGTTAAAAAACTTTATTTGCTTTGGAATAGGAGATAGTCTTTAACTGACAGCTCCTTTCCTGTGCAGTTTGCTACTGAAATTGTGCCCAACGAGTGACTCTTTCATCCTTGCCCATTGAAACACTGAGTAAGGAATTTTGAATCTTGTCACCTGTGATTGTTCACTTAGTCAGCTAAAACTTGAATGATAGCAGGACCTCGATATCGCCTGATGTTACTAGTGAACACCTGCCAGACACTGCAAACTGCAGATCCACACTACCAGTGAGAAGTAGCAAAACTTTCAGTCTCAGATTTCCTCTGTGATTTTGACTCTGTTAGTTACAGTCATAATTTTTATTATATTTAGAGTCCTAAAGTTCAATTAGGTGTCTGCTGGGGTTCTTAAAAATACATAGATACCTGAATTTTATGGCTTTGTAGCTGTTCGCTCCCCAGCTCTAAAATAGACATCTAATGCTGGGCTATTATAAATCACAGGAAATATATAATGCCAAATAATGTGGAAAGAGCGCTTATACAAAGGCAAAAAACCACTTCATGGGTACCTGACAGAGGGGGTTATTTCACTCTTGCTATTGGAAAAACATCTTCATTGCTGGGGAAATATTCTGAGATTTAAGGACCCCACAGCCATAATCTGATTGAAATGCAGAGATGTTAACTCTTAAAAAGAATTCTGACTAAATCATGCAGTGTGTTCTTTAATCCAGTGGGATTGAAAAGCCTAACCAATAATAAATAATGATTTGCATGCTTAGCAGTTAAATGTAATAACAATCAACCCTGAGTACTTTTTCAAGAGTACTTGAAACTGAATTCTGCCATCTGATGCTTACACCAGACTTTGGGACTTGAGTGAGCCAGTGTCCATCATACATGATTCACTGAAGTCACATAAATGCTGCCTGTAGAATATTGTGGTATTTCACAGTGTAACACACTTTAAAACAGATTTGGATTAGTCCCATTTCTCCATTTGCAATAATTTACTTTCTGAATGTTTAAATGTTGGGAAGAAATAAAAAGAAGTGTGGAGTTTTTTCTAGCTTTGTGCTAGGTGCCCAGGAGATGATGCGTTTAGTTTCCTTTTATATGTGTTTCAGTCCATGGTTTATTTGAGAGTTGTGATAAACTACTGAAAGAGTTTTTGAAGGGGGCTCTGTCTGTCATGCTTCTGGTGTGGGCAAATTGCAGAAAGGGAATGAAGGGTCTAGGTCATCTGGAGCAGAGCAGAATACTGTGGGAATCGTTTGCGTCTTTTGCTCATTCACTTTTTTGTTGTGCAAGAAGAAAAGTTTGGAAGAAAAAAGTGACATTACATTTCCCTTTGCTATTTGGATAAAGTACGTAACAGTTTTCAAGTCCTAGACTTAAATACCATTGCTGTTTCTTTCCCAGCTTTGGCTGTGGTGAGCTAGGATTCATCTCCTCCAGCAGTAATCTATCACTTGTTGCAAGCTGGAAGAAGGATTTTCCCCTTTCTGAGCCTCTGTACACACGGATATACAGCATATGCAAAATTATGCTAGGGGATGCAGTTAACACATTTTCAGCTGCACAGCTAGTTATACACACACATGTCCATACACAGAGCGTTTTTATATGGCTTCTTTTAGGAGGGGATTGTTAGGTCTTTGTTAAGTAAAGATGTAAAAGTAGCACATTTTTAAAGACAATCAGTTATGCAAAGACATTAGTATTTAATAAGGCACAGTACTTTGTTAGTGTCCATATTTTACTCAATCAGCTACCACTTAAATTTATTTTGAATCATTACCTTTGCCACCGCATGTGTATCATCTGCTCAGTTGCTCAGTTAGGGAAGAGACCGCACAACGTAAAAATCAATGCCAGTGAAGTGAGTAAACTGCACTGGTGAGAATCTGTGGTCTCAAGAGACATCTAAACTGTGGTCTGTACCCCCCTGGCTGTCCCCAGGCTCTGCAAGTATAGATACTGCCAGCCCAGCCTTCTAAAAGGGGTGCCAGGCACCAGCACAGTCTTTACAGTGCAAAACCAAAGTGATTTTTTTCTGAAGCCAAAGATATTGGACATTTTTGTAATTTCTTCCCTGCACAGAGCCAGTTTCTGGTAGCCTTTGGGACTGCTTTTAATAGCAGCTAAATGCCAAAATACAAGTAGCTCCTCTTTTAAGTGTGCAATGCAGTGAGATAGTGCAAGAGGCTTCTCCTTCCGTCTCTGTCCCTGTGTCCTCCTCAGTGAGCCAAAGTGTCCTTACAGCAAGTGGTTAGATACCAGGACAATAGGCTTGGCATGCACAGGGATCCTGGGGGAGGAAAAAAAACCTTCACTCTTGAGTTGCATGTACACAACACAAGAGAGCAGAAAACAGACATGCCCCAGGCCAGTGTGGTGGAGCTGGCTTGGAGCCGAAGCAGGAGCAGCATCAGCATCATCAGTGCATTGCTCTGCACAGACTAATTAACTCTGGCAACCAGGTGCTTAATACTTCGTGGGCTCGGAGCCTTAGTGAGTTTGTCTGTTTAAGCGCATTCTTGCATACTGCTGATGGGCCCAGAAGTATATTTATATATATTGCTTACTGCCTGGAAAGCTACAAATCAGTTACTGATAAGTATGCCACTTCCAGCAAGATTAATGTTAAATTCCTCCTTTTAGACCAGCAACTTGCAAATTGCTAAATTAGATTTAACCATTTGAATGCTCTTTTTTCATGTCACACTAGCAACAGCTTTGTTTTTATCAACTGATGATACTATTTGTTGTTGGTATTGAACTTTGAGGCATATTAATATAATACACATGTATTTTGGTGGCAGTTATTTATAATGACAACAGTTCTCATGAAATCTACTATAAACAAATTTGTACAGAATAATGTAATCCATTACAGTGCGCTTTGGGCTTCGGTTTGAATTGGATGGAAGGAAGGTATTTGTTTTATGCAAGAGAAAATGAGCCATACTGTGCTGCTTTGAAGGTATTTTATTGATGAATTCAGAGCTGGAACCTGAATTTTCCTAAACGCTGCCAATGATACCTAGAATATTAGGAAATAAAGAAGTACAAATGCATGATTATAAACCTGCACGATAGATTCTAGTTATCCATGGTAAATTTGTATCTTCTCTTCTATTTTTCTGATAATCTTTCAGTCTTTAATCTGTTTTTTATACCTCTGCCTTGAATTAGGGAAAGTATAATATTTCTGGTTTAAGAAAAATTAATCCAGTAACACTTAAAATATTTTTTAAATCCTATTAAAAAGAAAGTGTCTAATTTTGATGAACCATATTTGAGTTCAGAAAAGTTTCAGCTACCTCAGAATAGAGTTTGTGAGTTGGCAGACAGGCATGGGTGAGTGCAGGGATGTGGTTACTGCTCTGGGGTGTCACCAGCCATAGAGATGTTTTGCTGCATGTCCCAAACTCAGCAGTGACCACCAAAAATCCAAAGGTTGGTTCACTCCTTCTGTAAATGAAACATTCGAAGTGTTTCATAACAGGAGAGTGAGTGTCAGTCTGATTCCTCACTTCGTCACCTTTTACAGTTTCTTCTTGCAGCATCAGCTTTGTAGGCTGACAGTTGCACCTGGGATATTTTATTTTCCATACTTACCTTGCTGGTTTACCAAGTGTATTCTAGATGGTAAATTGGGATCGTGGGAGAGAGCCAAGATGCAAAGGGAGTGATATAGGCAATTATTTTTACTTCCTCTTCTCTTATGCCCGTGAGGCTCCAGATTCCAGATTAGTGATCTCTCTGTAGGCGTGTTTGGAGGCTACTTAACTCCTGTTTGGGGGCAGAGCTGCAATATTTGTTGATTTCTCTGTAATTGACTTGCAAGGTGATCTAGCGCCAGCAATTTAGTAAAGGCCTGTTGAGCCCCAGAGCACTCATTTTGACATGAGCATAAGCCCTTGGCAGTGCTTGCTCATCGCCTCCAGCACCTCCCCTCCTCTGCTGAGCCTCAGATCCCCCCCAAGCGCAGTGGTGGGAGGAGACCTGCCAGCAGAGCTGCTGTGCAAATGGGGCACTAATGGTTTGCGAATCTGAAGATGGTTAACTGATCTGTGCATTCAATTAAGATGAGTTTCTCAGTTAACAGGCACCCTGGGAAGAAATGAGTTACTTTCATTTCTGGGATTATGAGCACTTAATGAAGAAGACATATCAGAATTCTGCCTGTGTTGCATGAGATAGCCCTAAAATGCAGCACAGATTTTCACCTTACTCGTCTAGCAAAAAAACTTGCCTGGTGAGAGGGAGAAATCGATGCTTGTATGAGTTTTCTTGCAGACAGGCTCACAGGGCTGAATGTAAAGTGGCATTGCATGCAAAGTTGGATTTTACTTTATACTTTTCTTGAGGTCTCTTACTTTGCTTGTGACTTACCTATTTGAAATTATAATTCAAAATGTAATTTAAATAATATTTACCATATTCTTTCTGTAAGGCTTACAATGTGAGTAGAACATCAGAGAAAGATGGATGTATCTGACTAGAGGTGGAGGCTTGGTTATCTCATGCATATATGAAAAATATAAAGTAAGCACCCACCAGTAAAGTTTCAGCCAGTATTACTATAGTTTCATAAAAATTGCCAGAATGATTCTGCTTTATACTGGCTAAGGATCTTGGACAAAGTGAATTCAAGATGAGTTTATGCTGGCCTTAAATGACTAATGAGCACAGTCAGGAGAAACAAGGAAAACATAAATATTTCACACCAGTTTTGCACTGACACTGCTGACAAATGGAAAGAATTTTTGTGGGGATGATACTTTTGTTTGGGGGACTTCCCTTTGTATTGCAACTTCAGGAGGAACAGGAGGTATCACTGTTTCTCATTAACTGTTACAGATAAACTGAGCCAGCAGCTGACTGTGCCTTAGTGACCAGTCACCTGGAGAAACACAGCCACTTTCTCCAAAAGGGGCTGAAGTTTCTTACCCTTGCCTTATGCTTGCAGAGATTGATGGACTATGTATAATTGTAAGCAAAAGTAATGAATGATATACCAGGGAGAAGACAAAAGGCAGGAAGGACTGCTTTCACCAGAAGACGTTGTCCATTTGCGTTATGTTTGCCATGTAAGACTGCTTACACGAGTGAGCTAGCAGGGCATGGCATGTTCAGAATAACGTGCCATGGGCGAAACCCACTGCTGCCAGAGCAGATCACCTATGTTGAAGGAAATCCTCTACTAAATGTGCTGTTCACACTTGCAGTCCAAGTTATTTATTAAGGCGCTGGGCTGGCTTTTTGTCAGTGGTGCAGAAATACCTGTAATAAGAGGGGAGACCTGGGAGTGCTTTGTGTCCATGGAAAATAAGGTCCCAATCCTGAGAAAGGCTGCTGGAAGAGGGGAGCAGACAAGGAAACATTGGCAAAGATGGGTCTCTTCCAAAGGTGGATTTGGTAGGTTTAGGTACTGCAGTGAGTACAAGATGTGAGAGCAGGTGAGGAACTCATGTATGCTCCATTTATGTGCATAGGAAAGAGGTGCTGAAGAGGGTCTGTGACTGCAGTGAATGAGTCACCCCTCCTTGGCTGTAGGCTGGCAGCTGAACCTTTGTGGGGACATGAGTGTTAGTCTACTAGGGCTGAGAAGGAAAATAAGTCACATTCCCTGTTTGATTGGTGAGATGTTGTCTTGGGTATAATCAGTTCAGTAAAGAATAATTTGGAAGTTTTCTTTGCCCCTTCTGGTAGGAATAAGTAAAGATATTTGGCTTTCAACACTATATTGGTCAGGATCATCACAGCCACTTCAGAGGGAGGGGAAAACCAAATTAGAATTGCTGTTATGAGCCTACTGTACCTTGACCATTGGTAGATGGGTCATGCCATACTACTCCTTGCTTGTTTACTGACCTCCTCAGCAACTCACCTTGGTTAATTAATTAATTTCCATTATATTACTTTCACATATGGGTAATTTTCTTTTTGCCACCACCCAGTACCCCATTTCATTAAATCAAACGTGTAGTCAATTACCTTTCTGCCAAAAAGAAAAAAGAAAAAGGAAAATCATTGACATGGATTTCCATCATTTATAAATTACCTTGGAAAGCAACAGAGGAGGTCCTTAGTTTGCTCCTGAGGTATGGCTAGTCAGTGCATGTAAGACAAAAGCAATACTGCATCCTTAAAGAGGCTTGAATAAGGTTTCTTTAACTATTGAGCCTAACTCTGAGATCTCCCCTGCTGTGAGCCATAAGTTGCTCCTAGGCTTGTTCTAGAGAGTAATAAGTATTGTTGTTTAGCAATTGTGTTGTTGAAATTCAGCTCCACTATGTCTGACAGTATTTATCTAAAATACTTTCCCTGGTGCGTGCTCAAGTTCCAGTAAACCGTGTCTTATTGTGCGACCTTTTCATTTTCCAGTGAAAAGGGATCAGCTCGTCAGATAAAAGCTACAAGCTGGAGTACAGGGAAAATGCGTGCTCAGAAAATCCGAGCATGATTGAAAACAAGATGTGTTAAATCAATGCAGTTTATCGCCTGCCTATTCCTGGCAATTGCTGTTCTAAGCTCATTCTGAGCACACACTAGATGATAAAAGTATAGTGTCACAGTGCTCACTGGGGTGTGAGGGCAGGGGAACATGTTTATCAGACAGGCTGGTATGATTTTTTTTTTTTTTTTAACCCTTGATAACAGTTGTTGTCAATTTTTTTGCAAAAAACACCCCTGAAAAATTATAGAAGCAAGTGATGTAAATGCTGCTCAAATCAGAAACTACCGAGAGCTCTTGAATGATACATTTCTATTTAAGTGTTATGAAGTAGCAAACAACAAACCCAACTGTTTTACTTTAAAACAATTTGCTGCCTTGTCAAGGATATATCCAAAATGGTCCTGTTCCTTTCAAGAGAGTAGCCCTATCGCAATATCATGTGGAGAAATCAAAGCTAATGTTTAGAAATAAAGATGTTTGTTTGAAAGCTATTGTTTTCTCAAGAGATTTAAGCTTAGTTATGGGAAAAGATTAAAGACCTAAATTAAACCTCACTGGAGGTCAGTGTCTTCCATCACACCTATGATGTCCATTACAGCTAGGCACAGTTCATCTCATTTTTATGATCCAGCTCTACTTGTGTTTCTATGTGAATCTCATTTACAGAGATTTTGGATGTGATAGCTGGTGTTTTTCCAGTTTTCTCTCTTGAAGATTCTTTTTGCTCTGACTATAGTGCACTTGCACATCAGTAGTCTACAGTTTTGAAAAACAGCCAAATTGAGGTTAAGATACTTTCTGATAAGAATGGCTTTGGCATTCAGATAGGACACTGAGGTTTCCCATTTATGCCTATGGTAGTAGGGTTTCTTTAAATGAAGTGAAAAGAAGATGAGAAATAGGTTAAAACTGAGTGAGAGAGGAGCTATTCAAAAGCAAATATTTCTGTATACCAACATGTTACAACAATGGTTTTCAAGGCTTTCTACCCCAAGGGAGTTTGCGAAGGGTGACAAAAAGATGTCATGCAAAATTATGGATATGAAAATTTTAAAGGTGTCTGCACCTGCAGTGTAGGATTTAAGATGTCCATGGAAAGGAAAAATGTAGAAAATCTGCATAGGAAAAGAAGAAAGAAAAGGTTACATGAGGTGGCATTTAGCATTGCCTACGCTTTGTGTGTTACATCTCTGCATCTGTTTCTGAACCAACAGTTTAAAAAAACCTGCAGCATCTTTATTTTTTAAAAACCCAAATACAGATCTTATAGTTAACCTTAGGCACGCATTATGCCCAGTTTTGGCTTGTATGCATTTTTTGTGCTTGTGTGTATGTACGTGTATTTTAATGAAGAGGTAATACACTGAGAGCTAGCCATTTGCAGTAAATTTTTTTGCTGCATGCTCATGTGCGTTACCAGAATGTGTCTGACAAATAGGAAAATATTCACCTGTAAATGCTATTCTTTTCCTTTTTATAATGACCGCCAAAGATGCATCAATTAACCTAGATGACTAGATGAAGTAACTATGCATTAATTTCCTTCTGTCCCTCTGTACATATATCCCCAGTGAATTCTACCAACCTGCTCTGAAATTGCTATGTTTAAATTCCAGTGCCTGAAACTGGACTCAGTTTCAGACTCCCTTAAGGCCAAATCTTCCCCATTAGACAAGAGGTCAGTACAGACAGAGGAGGAAGAAACTCTGAAGCTCATAAATTGTTTGACTTCTTTTTTTCAAGCCAGATTGCAGGTTGCTATGAATGAGCATTCAAAATTCATGTATTTTGAGAAACCAATATATGATTCTTGCTTGACAGATCTGGTCATTTTATTCTGCAACTTTCATAAAATATTTGGCTCAAGACATTCATTCCTTGCATCTTCAGCACACTGCTGGCCGCAGAGGCTGATCTAGGTGGGAAGGGAATAACTGCTCTGGTTCTTATTTGCTGGGAAAAAATTGCTGCCAGAAAGAGAATATCAAGTCTATCATATTTGTAACAACACTGATGAACACAGTGGAGCTGCCTTAAACACTGGTCTATTGCATCTTTAGTTCAAGTAAAGAGCAGTCGGGAGGGAAACTCAAGAGATCTAGAACTACATTTATCAGTTGTCTCAGCTCTGCATTTTTCTTATTGCTTGGCACATGGTGGTGTCTGTTTGGGTATTGCACAGCAATAAAATATAGGCATTCTATTTTGGGTATGTCTATCTCTTTCTAATTATAAAAATAACATGATGTCACAGTTTGATTTTAAAAATGGAAAGTCAATGCACAGGAGTATGTCTGAGTAAAGGAGTACTGAGACCAGAAAAGAAAGGAAATTCTGAGTTAGCACTGGAAGGGCATTTCTAGCTCAAACTTTTCTTGCAGGCTCTTGCTGTCCCACCCACTTCCGTTTTCCACTGCTTGTGGGAATAAACACTCCAGGGAATGTCAGTGGAAAGGAAACTTTATAAAAAGCAAGCCAAATTCACAACAACAACAACAACAAATAGCTCAACTGCTTGCATGTTTTCACTTAAAGGCCTTTAATTAGCAAAGGAATAGTCTTTGCAAGGAGATTTGCAAAACAGACTTTTCTTCATTTGATGATGGGGTTTTGCAGTGTTTTGGGTTGTTTTGGCTTTTCCCTGTCTTTGTAGAACAGTCATAAAGAGGCCACTATATATAAAAGCTGTTGGGTAGGGTTTGCTTACAGCATGCCATGTCAAGATGTTGCTTTATAATATCATCCAGTGTTATTATAGCTATACTGCAGGGCCTTAGCAAGGAATTTTGGAACCTGGAGTTTGATATTAATATGGTCTATCTTGTCCTATTCCTGTCTCCCAGAGTCAAGGTTTTATTTTGTTAGGGTCAGAGGCTTCTAACAGAAATCACCCAGGGCTTACAGACAGAAGCTACAGACTGTTAGCAAAGGGTTAAATACCCTGGATCAGCTTGGTGGCAGCATCTTACCTCTAGGAGAGGCTGGAGCTCCTGCTTTCCACCACCTCAAAGAGCCCATGTTTGGTAAGGCAGGGGGTTTGGAAGCCACAGCCTTTTGTGTGACTACTGTCAGTTGTTGCTGCTTCTACCTCATGCTGCTATTTCCCAGCAGAAATATAGATTAAAAATGAAGAGGGCTTCTTATATCTGAGTGGAGGAAGAGGCCAAATGTCTGCAGGAAGTCCTTAGGTGTAAAATGCTTCTCAAGATGCTAAGGTTGCAGGCTGCCATTGAAAAGTCTGCCTTCCTAGCTGCCCTTGATTTTATTTGAATATTAGTTTTCTGTGCCTTCAAATGTTCTGACCTGGTTTAATCTGGGCATGGACAGACACATTAAATGTGTTCCTGGCCTGCTGTGCATTGCTGTGACAGTCCTGCAGCATTTTTTAAGGATCTTTTCGTACTCTTCTGTGACTATGAGGTATCGAGATGGGTAACTTTGTGTGTCTTTGCCGCAGAGCCAACTTCTGTTTATGTTTTGATGAAGTTTTATCATACAGGAAAAAATCAAAACAACTGCATTGTAGAACCTAAAGCCCCATCTAATTGACATTATAGTTCAGAATTTGCCACCAGGCTTTAATTTTTTGGTAGAATCAACTTTAAAGAAAAAGGATTTATGAAGAGATAGAGTCTAAAGAATCTTCTTCCATTCCACTCTTGCAGTCACGACCTCCTGGACATAATCTGAAGCCATTATAGCTCTGCACTTCTGCAGGTCATTCTTACCTTCTTCAAACTCTCCTCCCCATTGCCTCTGCTTTCTAAAAAACCCAGTGGCTCTCTGGTGCACCAGAGGAGCAAACACTGTGCGGCATTTAATTCCCATGTGCAGCCTTTCCTTGGATGTTTCACTTAAACCAGTCAAGACCAGATTTCTCATCTGAGAAATTGGACCTGAAGCCAATTTTTTTGTAGCCTTCAGCCTTTTTCTGTTTTTGTTATTTTAGCCCTTAGAGCCCCTTCCCTCTCCTTGCAGTCTTTTCCATTGGAAAAGCATATGAGAAGTTCATGGGTCTAAGTGCTGCTTTCTCATTGGGTTTAGGTCAAATAGAATGAAAAAGAAAGAAGGGCTGAAAAATAAAAGGAATAAATGAAACCATGAATGCATGGGAAACAAATTAACTGAATATGTTTTACATTCAGAAATATTTCCATAATGCTTCTATGTAGTGTGTGTTTATTTTTCTGTGAACAATAACGTTAAAATGTGTCTAATTCAATTACTCTGCATTCACTGAATGAGTTTTCCTTGGTGAAGAGTTCTCCTACACTACCCCAAGCTACAAATTCCATACGATATTTGAACAGGTCCTTTTAATTGCTGATATTGAGTGTCTATCGTTCAGCTGTAAGTTGGCAGCATGGTCAGAGAAACAAATTCCTCTCTCAGATACATCAGACAGTCATTCAATTAACAACCAAAGCTTTATTGACACAGTAGGAAATCATTATGTGAAATATTAAAAAAAGTCCTCCATGACTACTTAAAAAAAAGAAATACTTTAAAGATGATGGAGTTATTAAAATTATTTATGCAGAATTTGAAATTATAGTTACGGTGGAAATATTTTTCTCAGAGGCATAACCAGCATTTCTGTTGAAAAATAAGTTGGACTTTGAGAAGATGAATGTAATGTACACATCCTTATTTCCATAGACTTTGTGCATTTTCTTGATTAAAAGCCCTAGATTTTATAACTTATGGCTTTAGACTTGCTGCATAAAGAGCTTCATGGCTTATTCTGTTAGAGCCTAATTTGAAAGAAAGTTCTTCCTCAAGGGTTTAAGAAGTAATTCATAAAATGGTAAGAATAATAAATATTGTGCCTTAACTCGTACACTAGGATAGATAGACAGATTTTGTACACCTGGGTGTAATTTTAGTTAATTCACACAAGAGACAGGCTGAAAGTTTATTGTTTGGAAGGAGAAAAATGGCTTAAATCTTGTATTTGCAAAAATGATTATATTAGCTTAAATGAAAATGCTACTCTATTAATGGCTTCAATAAGCTTTGCATTTGGAAAAGTATTTTAATACAAAGTTACCTGAAGTTTACTGCAACTTAAAATATGTAAGTGAGGGAAAAGTACTTACTTTGATTTATATGTCTTTTGGAGGTGTAATTATTGGCTTTTTACTCACCTATGTAAAACAATGTACTTTTGTAAATGGATTTCTGGCCACTTTACTCCTTTTTTTTTCTACATAAAAAGTAAGCACTGTCAATCAAAGAATTTTAAGGTTTATTTCCTCTTTAGAAATGATTGATAGCCTTTTAGATTTACAAGTTGACAAGTTAAAGGGTTCTATTGGTATAATTATGTACTAAATTCACAGTCTTTCAATTTAAATGTCCTTTTAAAACCACAAGATTATCATACCTGTATTTTGAAAAGTGGGCCAGTCAGTTTGGGTTGGTATACAAATTGCTTCCATTAGCCTTGGGACCTTTTTGAATTTAGTACAGTTTTTTAAAGTTAGTAGTACTTTCAATAGTACTTTTAAAATTTAGAGTAATGGGGTTGCATTTTAAGTACAGTATTTGTTAGCTTGTTTCTAATGTATGCATGTCAAGAACACAAACAGAGAATTTCTATTTTTTATTGATTCTTTTTTTCCAATCATAGAAAAACAAATCCAACCCCATTCTTTGAATTAGAGTAATGGGAAAAGTGTTACTGCGAATGGACTTCAAAGGCAGAGACCAGGCTCCTGTGTACTCAGGGCAAAGGCAAAGCGTTCTCATAGCTGTCACAAATGGTAGCCTGAGCTCTGGCTCTTCCACAGCGCTTGGAGATCAGAATATCACGTTTTCGTTGGAGTTTTGCCAGCTACTGACGCAGGAACTAGTGTGGCCTTAACACTGAAGGTGGGGTTAAGTATTTAAATAGGGCTTTTTCTTTAAGATATGAGCAATTACATTTGACTTTGATTATAAATGTACTGAGGAATGGAGGGCTGATCTCATCCAATCTGTGGTTAGATGTTCAGGCAGTTAAAGATTTTTTTCTTATTTATTTTAATTAATATTGAGAGGGTTGAACAGTTAAAGACTGATATTTGACAGCTACAGTTTAGGACCCAATCCTGCAAATTGCTGTGTGCAGCCTCTCCCCACCACTGAAGTAAAGCTGAAGCTATTTGAAGCAGAAAGTTTTCAGCATTTCTCAGAGGATGCTTGATGCCTGATGAGATTGGACTGTAAAATTAACATTATTTTTTTTTGGTCATTTAGTTCACAAAATACTCACAGGAAATACTCTGTGGATTTCAAATGTGTTGAATATGTGGGAAGATATGAGAAAATGATTGCTATCTCTGGGGGGATTTCAGAACTGGCCTCCATTTATTATATTGCAGAATTTAGTACCTACCTTCCCAAAGGATGTAAAGGGAAAATGGCCATAAACTAGACTGAATTAAAGAAACACTTTTGACAAAACCACTCTAAAATCATCTAACATATTTGCAAAGAAATATAAATTAGAACTGTAGTGGGTGGGGTTTTTTTAATCTTTCCAAAATACTGCTATCTTTTATATTACATATAAATAGGAGTAAATTAATTTATTGTAAAATTTGAAGAAGGTCAAAACTAAATGGGTCCACAATAAGAAGCCATGTAAGGAAACTTAAAAGGTGATGAAACGGGGTTTACAAACCCAGATACTCTGATGTTTTCTGCAAAACTACACAAGAGTGGACAACATGTGGCTAGGGTGTAAAAAGAAAAATGGGGAAAAAGCCAAATCATCTCCAAATCAACAAGGGCACAAGATGGGGAAAAGCCTTATTCTCACCTTTTCCATGCAATGACCTGAATATAAATAAAAGATCAAAGTCAGATATTCCTCATAAAAGGAAATGCATGTGGAAAACTGAGGAGGCTAGAGGGATGCTGTGATCTTTGGGGCAATTAAAAACTTCTGATAATAACCCAAAAAGTGAAGTAAAATCCGGAAGGATTTCTAGTCTTGTGTTACCATAACACTAACATTTCAGGATATGCTCAGAAGTTTCCTTTCTGATATTAGAGAAATGTTGAGATTCTGCTGGGCTGTCTGCCTTTCCAGCCAGTCCCATCAGCCACACACATCTGTCTCACTGCTGTTGGCTAAATGCGCATTCCCCAACACAACCTTCTGCCCCAACTTGCAGTAGCATCACTAAGCCTTCTTTCAGAGCTGGGATGTACTGAAGGTCCAGTAGAATATAAAAATCTGACTCTTTGGTTGCCAGTGGGACCATCTGCTGTAGAAATGTGATTTTGAAATTATAATTTAAATGGAACTGTTTCTTGAAAAAGTGGACTGCTCTGTGAGACTGTTTATGGAACTACAATTAATTAAAAACAAGCGAGGGATTAGATATTACTTTAATGATAACAATGTGGTCTGGCTAAAAGTCTTTACTATTAGGAGTGTGAAATTATATTCTTTTCACTTAAAAGGTTAAAAAAATTGTGCCATGTTTATCAGACTGATGGAACTGTGTAACTTGCTTTGGGATAAACATTGTTGAGCCACATGGGTGTGCTTACACAAGTGAGGCTTGGAGATACAGTTTGATGCTGAATCCCTTTGCACGAATCAGATGACATCATTCTAGCCACGTAATAAAATTCATAATAGAACCATCATAAAAGTGCAAGATATATTAATAATTTAGAAGTTAGACTTTGTGCAAGAATTTGTTTTGGGGTTTTTTTGCTATAAATAAACTAAGACAAAATAACAAAAACTTTAAAATCACCCCAAAAAACAAACCCTTCCACAAAAAAAAAAAAAAAAAAAAAAAAGAAAAGGATGAATATATAAAAATCCATATTGGATTTTTTTAATTTATTTTGTATTTAATTGAAAAAATCGCAAACAAATTGCTGTGGAAAATTTCATCATCTTTACTGGCATGGGAGAGTGAAGATGCGCTGTTGTTTGGAGATGCTTGAGAATGCTTGACTGTTGTTCCAGTTCACCAAAGCACTTACGTAGGAAATTTTAAGCACATGTTGAAGTCTCACTACCATCTGAGTTTTAAAGTGATCATATGACTGGAAATATAGCTAGAAGGTCATTCAATACAGTCCCCTGTAATTATAGGCAATCATATAAAAAACATAATATGCTCAAATTTGCTTTGCTGAAAGCAAATGGGTTTAAGTATGTGCTTACAGATAAGCATGTGCTTAAAGGCTTGGCACAATCAGAGGTTTGATTAATGCAGGCAGACCAGCATTTTCATGAATATTGAAGTGTTCCACTTCCATCATTTCTCCCTTCTATTTTTTTGGATAAGGACTAGGGGAAGATGAACTAAAACCATTTTTTTTCAATTCATTAAGACTTTTGGATCAATTTAATGCTGGTCAGAGCCTGAGACAGCTGATGAAGTCAGTGTTGATGAGTAAAAAATAAAGCCTCTGCCAAGACAAATGTCTGTAGTTCACAACAATGCTATATGTGTTCATTGCACATGGAGCATATTAAAAGTATAATAGAATCTGGAACAATGAGAGTCCCTAATAGTTCTCTTTTCTTGCAGTCACAAAGGACCTTCCTCATAATATAAAAGCAGGAAAAAACTCAGCAGGAAACATGGGGTGTATTTATCAAATTAGTTTAATCATGACTTTCAGAGATAATAATTGCTTCCTATTTGGAAGAAGTATGCAACATCCCCAAATTTTGTGGCAAACTTGTTTTAGGAACTTAAGTGGGAAGGTTCACACTGCTGTTTGAAAGCCTCCGAACCAACCTCAAACAGTGTTTGGGCTAAGACTTCATAGTCAATGCTGATTTCAGTAAAAGGGGATTTTGCTGTGATCCTTCCTTGGGATTGTCAATTGTTACAGTGCAATGGAGCCTGCTTGTTATGTGTTTGTCACATCACGATGTTTGTTGTTGTTTCAGCTCTGAATGAACCCACCATTGACTATGGTTTCCAAAGGTTACAGAAGGTTATACCCCGGCACCCTGGTGACCCTGAACGCTTGCCAAAGGTCAGCACAAAGTTTATTGTTTTATTAAATATGGTAAAGCTGGTTAATGCATGTTTTTGTCTGAAAATGCAAGACTGTAAATGTAATGGTCCTGGTTTGGTACCCAACCCACATAAGTTGAAACAGAGGCATGACCAGTAAAGGCCAACCAGCAACTTTGATTGTAGGCTTATGAGGCTTCTGTACATTTCTGAATCACAGCTAACTCAAACAGCTCTTGCTTTTCCTAAAAGCAACCCTTACTCTGTGTTTTGAAACACTTAACAAAGGACACATATTTGGTTGATAGTTTGGAACCTGAGCAGCTTATACATAGGAGAATGATGTTTCTTCTTGGTATCACAGTAGTACTTTCCAGTATAATTTTGAGAACTTCACTGTTGATAAAATCAAGTTATTTGGATCTTCAGGTAATGTGTGTCCACTGTTGCTGCACCATATATTGGTTTAGAATAATAATTATTATATACTGCTTTATTTCAGGTAATATATACTATGTATATATTATATAGTGGTTATTTTTTGCTGAAATGATTAAAGCAATGCATAGGAAAGTGATATGGTGTTTGTTCCCATCAAAATTAGTAGGAGAGTTTTTGTTGATTTCTGTCAAATAAAAATTGTGGAAGAAAGAGAATAATTCACATAGGCTTCCAGTACTTCTGCCTTGTACTGTGAAAATGCTGTCTGGGTCTTCATTTATATCTGTTCTTGTTCCATTGCTATATTGTACCTTTTCTGGTGATAATTTGTAGTGAGTTTTGTGATATACAGGAGAAAGAGGTGGAGTATTTGAAAAAGTTTTGGTCTTTGCCACAGGAGCACTGAGCAATAGAGGGCACGAGCTGCAGTCACTGTATGTGACCAAGTGCTACCACGTGTTATTGTGTTATCTTTTTACTTGCTCTAGCATCATGGCTGTTACTGAGTGAGCTGGGGAGCCTAATTTGCCAAGTGTGTGGCCAAGAACACTGCCTTTGACTTACGGAAAGAAAAACGTGAATTTGCAGACCTGAGGCGTAGAACAACCTGGGCTTTGACGCCCTAGGCTAGATCCCTCATATAATACATGCCTTTGTGACCGGGTAAATCTTGTGACGTTTTTTCCATAGCAGTCAGTAGGTTTTCATCAGGGATTGCTGTGGGCTTTGATTAGTTAAATTTCTGGCATTTCAAAGGTGATATGTCACAAACACTGTAACTTTAGTTGGTTTATTTCTTGACAGAAATGAAATTCAGTATGCAACTTTAATGCAGATATGTTAAATCTTTTATCTTTGCCGAGGAAGGCGGTAGACTGTGGTTTTGGGGCAGATGATGTTGTCCTTCTCTCTTACCACCAGAAAACATGGTGTCCTGGAGAGTTACATTTTACATTGGCTCTGTTCACCCTCTACAAGCTGTCCCTTTCTCTGACTTTTGGACAGATTTGCAGCAGGACACAGCTTCCATAGGTTGTCAAATTTCCCTCCAGAGGTGCAACTCTTTCCAAAGAAAGAGAGCATCCTTCTGTAGAGGCTCTTTCATCTGCACCGTGCATCTGCTGCCAAATGTGCACGTGGAGAAAAACTGTTTCTCAGAAAATGAAAGACCAGCCTTCACTATGCACCAGGCATTTGCAGCACTGAAAAGAAAGTGCTGCAAAGCTTCCCTGAACCCAGTGTCCCAGGTTGTGTTTGCAGAGGTATGATGTGGTGGCCTAAAAAAAAATGTTACTGTTTAAGAACTGAACAAACTCAGTGAAGAAACTGGAGTCGCTACACAAGGTTAGAGGGAAACAGGACAAAGAGGACCTTTTTCTGTTTGTCTTTGGGTAATTCTTTCTATACGAGCTTGAAGGTTGGTCCTCAAGTTCAAGACTCATTAATATGCCACACACAGAGGCTGAATGCAGCGGGGGTTGGCACATGTCGACTTCTGTATTTGAGGCACTGATGGTTCAATTCCCAGCATTACTTGCTGGCTCCAGGATCATAATCAAGGACGCAGTGAGTCTCTGTGCTGGGTGAGCGCTGCACAGCGCTCTTCCCCATGTCATTAAACCAGGAAGGGCTTTGGCAGTATTCCACTATAGACAATTCTCAGTGGCTACTTAGAAGAGAGTTGGAAGCCATATGGCTTCCACAGTGGAACCACGGGCAAAGAGGGCAAATGTACGAGAGAGACAGAGTGAGACAGCAGAGAGGAGAGCAGTATTCAAAGCTTTCAATATCCTTTCCTCCATTTTCCCCATTGTCTTGGCAGTGCATCATCACTTTCTGTTCATTAAAAAGCTTGTACTTATGCATTAAATAAATAAACCACATTTTTATAATTGCTGCTAAGCTTTGTGGCCGTAATTCCATTGAAACATTACTGATGAATTAAAGATCTTTTAAGAAACAGAAATTATTATAATTTTTGTCTTCATAAGGGCATGCAAGTCCTTCTCATGGAACAACGAGCATTCTGCTCTGTGACTTATCCCTGTAGTCAAGGAGAATTGTTGAGGTTATCGAGTGAAAAGCTAACAGCCATAGCTGTGTCAACAGGCTTTTCTAAAACCATTGAGGCTATCTGAGCAGTTTGCTCTCCACTAGTTTAGAACCAGAATTTTCAGAAGTGCTCATTGTTCTTGACTGGGATGATTTGATTTGATTTTATTTTTTTTTAATGTTCCAGACAGCTTCTGGAAATAGGAGAAAATTTTTTTTAAAAAAGGACAGATTTTTATTTTTTCGCCAGTGCTTCAGTAGCCAAATTACATTGGAGAGTGTGCACCCATAGGAAGAGTAAGGAGAGCGGAAGCACCTGGGAACTAGGGTCTTTGAATTGCTAGAGTGAGTTGATGTAGAGATGTGTTTAAAGCAGAAATGCTATATATAGTATCTGGACAAAAAAGAGTGGGAGCTGATGTTGACGGCTGGGCTATGGAATCAGCTACGGGCTGAAGTCCTGCTCCCTTCTTGCACAGAGCAGGTCAGGGAAAGCAGCCAGTAGGGCTGTCACTAGCAGATGTGCATGTCTGTACACACAAACACACACGAGCACATGAACTAAGAAGAGAGACAGACAATGCAGAGGTGGTGGGATTAGCACCCAAATCTTGGTGTGAGATCAAGTACCAGGAGTGTGCTGGGCAGTACAGTCTTTCCTTTCTAATACAGAAAGGAGACAGATCAGAGGAAACAAGAGATCTCTGGGGAGAAGTGAACAGAAATACTATGATGCTAATGTTAAGAAATCATATCATTGTCCTTAGGAGCAGTCTGTAGAAAGCCTGCCTGAGGAGCTGAGGAGTAAGCCTGCACAGATGTGTGCAATTTACCTGTCTCATATGTTTACATATGTGCACACAAATACACACGTGCTATTGGTTCTTGCATATATAACTGCAGTGGAAATCACCGAAGAGTTCAAATGACAACAACATATGAGTGTGCTGAGGTTCATTCATGTAACTACTCTGCAGTTCCTGAAATAAATCCTTAATAGATATGTTTGAGTGGTTCAATTCTGTTAAAACTCCTCAGCTATAGCTGTAAAACAGTTTCAACTGTGAGCGAGATTTGAAACACACCCATCCTAAATGATTTAATAACAACAATTACTCTTTATACACAATTTCCTAGAATTTATTTGCCATTTTCACCCCTCTTACAACTCATCACTTGTATTTAGATTAAGCACAAGATTATTCACTCCGTATTTGAGAAGCAAGTCGCTGCATGGACCCCCTCCATGATCTGACATCCTCTCCCTCCCAGTATGTTGCGTAAATGCTCTCTCTAGAAGACCCATTATCCTTACTGAAAGGGACCTTTAGCTTCTGGTTTCCCTTCATGTAGATGAAAGCGGAGCCTGACTCTCTCTAGCATATAGGGACCTCCCTGCTGAGCAGAGAGCACACGTAACCAGGTTAAACTGTCCCTTCAGCTCCTTTTCTCTGGTCAGTTGTTAGACCCCCCTCAAGACATATCCCACCTCCTCGTTTAGGACACTAATAGAAGACAGGTGGTTATTAGGAACAAGTGGCTGGCAAAAGCAGTTGCTTCTGCCCATATGAAATCCAACAGATCTGCCCTTTATCCATCGTGTCACAGGTATTGTTTATACTGCAAATAAAGGCTGTCTATAAATGTGGGTGGGTTGGCCCAGGCGTGTTAGCAGAGGTTAAAATAGCAATGGAGACAAGGCAGCTCAGGTTTGCTGCTTCAGACAGACCCAATGGAAATTCCAGAATGGATCTCCATCTGCTGACTCAAGATGCTGTATTTTAACATAAGTTGGTCATTTTCAGCTAAGAAAGCACATATTTGGTTGAGTTTTGCTTTTTTTCCCTCCACCCAGTGTAACAAGAGGGTTATTAGAAATCTATTTTACAAAGTGTGGGCAGGAAGGGGGAACATGAAGAAAAGCTACTGGAGTTCATCTGAACAGCAAGGAGGGCATGAGATGTGCTTGCTGCTTTTTACACTGTACTGTAAAATTTATAGGAATGTGAATCCAGAGTTAAGGTTGGTACTGAATCCTTAACAGTTGGGGGCTTTAAATTTGCTAACAGTTGGGGCATTTAGTTGGTTGAGGGGCTTATTTGGTTTGTATCGGGGGGTTGGTTTTCAGTTTATCCTATTGAAAATATTCAGGGATTTTCAAAACTATTGAGAAGAAGACAACCAAGATGTTTAAGGCTGCCATGAAAGTGCATGTCAGAGGCATGTCTGGGAATACGCAGAGTCTGAAATGACAGGGAGCTAAGAGACAGCGCTGCACTGCTTGCTTGAAGGGTAAAGTCACATACAGATAGCTGGCAAGGAGCCCTTTCCTTTCTGAAGGTCAACAGTGTGCATACACATTTCAGTGAGTTTTCTTTATAAGTGGGTCAGGATTTACTCAGCAAATGATTAGAGCAGATGGTGTAATTTAGAATCTATGACGAAACTTTTAATAGATCAGGGCTAACATGATGACAAGGAGCTCTGCGCCATTCTCCATTCCTGATTTCTGCTTTGCCTTGGGGTAAAAATCATGCCTAGGATTGGATTTTCTAGTCTGCACATTCCATCTGAGCAACTTGAACCACTTGTTTGAGCATCCTGCAAGAGGGATCCTCACATTTTTCTATTTGTGTGTTGTTATTGTTTTAAAATGCAACAATTTACTGAGGGTGGCAGGAAGATACCGAACGGGTAAACATGGTCCCTTTGAGGAGCAGAGCTTTTGAAGGAAAAAGCCACAATTTGAAGAAAGTAACAAAGGCTGCATTTGTGTATTTTGCTCCATGGAGCTGAAAATATCTAGTAAATTGATCCTGTGGGAGTAATAAATACACATTACTTTATCTTGTACTTCATGTCCTATACCCCTGAGCCTTGATAGAACAACACCACTTAATAGACTTAAAAAAAGAGTAATTACAGTCATTGGTTGTGTGATATTTCAGCCCTTCCAGCCCTGCCTGACCTTCTAATTTAGCTCACCGTGTCTAACTAATGCATTTATATTCATCTTTTATGAAGCATGTGTAGTACAAAATTGACTTTGCAGCCTTTAGCAAGCTGTCTTACCAGGTTTAAGATCTGGTTAGTACAGCGTACTGTATAGCATATGTACATTTACAGCAGAGTCTTGCATGCATATTGTTCTGATCAACTATTACTTTTTATCCTCTTTGAAATAAAATAAAAAATATTTATTCCATTTCATCCTCCCCTCCCCTTTTTAAAGCTTTTATTCATTGCGGCATTATTTACAGCTAAACATGCAGGCAGAAAGATGCAAGCATTTTAAAAATGATTACCACTAATGTTTCTACTTGTCAGAAGTGCTTAAATTTTCCTGCACTTTGTCTAAAACTTAGCACTTTTACCTTTTAAGAATTACAAATTTATAAGATCTTACCAAGCTGATTTACAAACACAGCTGACAGTTTATGATGAACGATGTTGCAAAATGTACAATATGTTTCTCTGTCATTTCTATGCATGTGTATATTAAGGAGTAGATTAAGGAGAGAACCCCCCTCTGAAAGAAACCCTTGAGTTAGAGCGCACACACACAAATCTCTCTTCTGCGCTTCCTCATAACTTCCTGCTCACTTCACTCATCCTGTAGAGCACAATTGTTCTCTGTGCATTTTCTCCCACCATATGGTATCCTCATTACCATACACTAAGGGTCCATATGGGGAACTTGTGAAGTGAACTGTATTCATTTTAACTGCCAGATGAGCAGCCTTTTGCTTTGCAAGCTTAGCTTAAGTCATCTGCTGTCTTTATGTTGTTATGGCAACACAGCACCAATAAAAAATTCTAATCTACTGTAAGTGTCTGGGATCACAGTATTTTAAATGCTTGCCGTAACTGTCCTCTACATGAAGATGCTGCTTCTTTTAGCGTGACAAAGGGTTATTGTCAACTCCAGTAGGTGGCAGTAAAGAAATTGTTTCTTTTATTTTAACCTTTTTAAAAAATAATTATTTTCCCGTTTCCCCCTCTCCCCCCACCTCAGAAAGCCATAGAATTCCACACCATGTCACTCCTCTACCTTTCCTAGGATTTTTGATGCTGAGATTCGAATTGCAGGTGATACTTTAAAGTTACAACTCCAGTGCTGAAGGTAGTAAAGTATGAAACAGTGGTGGCTGCTCATGCACTTCACTGACAGAGATCCAGGCTGAAGTCCACTTCACAGGGATTCTGAAGCCTCCGTAGCCACACAGCTGATTCAATTCTGGAGGTGATTTTTAGCTACATTTCTAAACTCCTGAATCAAACACAAAGCTAATTAAGAATATCTTACAGTAATGCAAGTTGGCAGCAGCATCCTTAAATATAAATCATTTTCACCTCTGCAGGCCACATGATATGTTGCATTTCTATCTCTCTGTCTGTATTGGAAGTGAATGTTTGTAGTCTCAGTTCATCAGTTCACATTAGCCTCATGCTGAATATTTAAACACAGAACAATTTGAACACACCATGAAGAGAGACAGTGACTGCACTTTCACTTGGAACAGCAAGAGCTCATCTAATAATAATTTAGTAAATCAGCCATTTAGTAGCTCAGTTGTACACTGTATTGTGCCAAATAATATTCAGTTCAACTGTATGCTGGTGAAATTGAAATTCAGAATCTAGTCATGTGGCACTTTTTGCTCAATGGAGAGATGAAATGGAAAATCACCCTCCCAATAGACTGTTTGAATGTAGTGATTTATCAAAAATATAGCAGAATGACAATATAAACAGGATTTGGTTGCATGTGGTACAATCTATTCTAATTAGGCTTTTATTATTGTGGTTCCTTCTGCACAGATTATTTGAAAATTCTCATTTACATCTTCAGTTTATTTTATACATGGTCAGAGAGAAGGTATGTGTAGTTACTGCATAGTTACAGTCCTTTAAGGCCCAGTCCTGTGGGAAGTGTGGTGAGACCTTTATTGCCATATTTTGAGCCCTGGCTCAGAGGAACACCATTCCCTTAGGAGCAATAGGGAAATGCAGCTGTTGCCTTTCCTCCTCATGAAGTGCCATGTATGCTACTTCATAGCATAAAAGCAATATCAGATTAATCTATTTTCCCTGTTTAAGGCTATCAGAATTTGTAGGGAATGGTAATACTGTATACTAGATTAACAGATATCACTGGAAAAAAAACCCAGGATTTTGGGTGCCCATGCCTTGCTTCCTGCGTGCTGACTGTACCTTTTCTCGCCTATATAAGTCGGTCTAATAAAAGATATTACCTCACCCTACAAAACTTGCCTTGGTTGTAACCATAGACCATTGTGACTTAAACCAAACGGCAATACTTTAAGGCTGTCTCTGATGACGATGGGGGAGAAAGAATATTTTCCTAGGAAATATGTTGTGAAGTTTAATTTGTTCCCATTAAAGTGGTGCTTTGAGATCTTTGAATGCAGGGCATTGCGGAAGTCTGAAGTAATGTCTATAATCTCACCTACGGTTTCCATTTCTAGCCTAGGTGTTATGCAGGGGTTTACATAGTGATGTAAAATGTGATTGCCATGTATTTCTCACAACACAGTCCAATTGAGTAGCAGAAAAAACATCCTGCTAACCATCATGATGCTATTTAGCAGAGAGTGCTGGAAGCAATAGGTGCCTGTTGTCATAATTCTAAGAAGTACAGAGCTTCACAATCTATACTCAACTGCTGACACTAGAAAACTCGAACATTTTGGTAAAATGAATCAAGCAGTAATGTTTCTTTTATGAGATCTCCTCACAGAAGGGAAGGTTTGGCACCATTTGGAGATCAGGCTCAGTGATCCATCATAGCAAAGTCAGCTGTCCTGGCGCTTCTCATAGGTCACTCGATCGAACCAGTGGCTCTTGCAACTATATTATTGCTTATGGAACAGTAATTGAGGCACCATGGTTAAAAATTACCTGGTCTAATAGGCAGTGAACAATTTGCACTCAATACAATTATAAGCCAAATCATTCATTTCATAACACTTGGACTAATTTATTTCTTGACCTTTTAATATCCATAGCTCTTCAGTAGTATTAACTGCAACTCAGACAAAATCTCTTGTTCATTTTGCTTTCATTGATTTTTTTTTTTTTTTCCATTGAGGCAATAACAGTTGAGTACAACCTTTTCTTTCTATTGTAAAAGTCAATCATGTAACTTATGTTGGTATAACTCAATTGGACTGAAATGTCCTCTATGTACAACAGCATATAATGTCATGCTACTTGTATAAACACGGGTTTTGAATTTATTTCAAAGAATGCTTTGGAATATATTTGTAACTATAGATGACAAATGATATGTTTGCTGAGAGGAAATGAAAACAAAACACAGAAGCATTTTTTAAAGCAGTGCCACATGCATGTAACACTTTTTTTTGTTCGTATATTGCAGATCTAAAATACAAACATTTTGGAGTTTATCTCTGATAATTTTGTTCTTTAGGGTGGCTTAACTATCTTTACTAATAATGCTGTATTCATAATTTCATCTAGACATAGCATCTTGCCTCTTGAAGTGCTAACATTTTACAGAATAGAGGTGCTTAATTTTTCCAATGTGAGCTTCTGGCAAATAAAATGTGGATAAAATTATTTTTTAATTAATTCAAAAGAAATAATATCTTGATGATCTGAATTGTCTTTCATTTTTTTCAGCCTTAAACTAGCATGAGAGCTCAGAGTTTCTGATGACCAAAAAATTATTGAAATATTGATGTATTTTGAAAAATCAGTAGCCAATATTGAATCACTTCCATAAATAATGCTGGTGTAGTGACAATGATAATCTTTTCACTCACCACTGAAAAAAAGATTGCATAAAATGGTATGTCTGCTTTTACTCATGGAGGTGTACACAGAAAGATAATGTTATCTCGATGAAATGTTGGATAAATTTGATTTCTTAAATACATGTTATTCAACATTTATAGTTGCTTTTGATAATTTCAGCCAGATTTTTAAAGCTTTAAATTTTAAATAATAGTATTAGTAATAAGATATCTTTTGTTTCTGAGAAGAAAGCTGATAATTTTGTACAATATATGCTAGCAGACACTTCTTTGAAGTAGCTTTCTGAGCCAAAGCCTCTTTGTATTATAAAATACTGTGAGTCCTTTGAACACATAAAATATAGTTGTTACACAGTTGGCATTTTATGCTTCCCTAGAAATTTCCACTTGGTATCTACACCTAATCTATAGTCTCCCTTTTTATTTCACTTGGGTCTGAAGTGGTCCTCCCTTGTAATGAGAATGCCCCTTTCAAAAGACTTCTTTTAATTATGCCGACGATAAAATGTAAGCGAAAGTAGTCATTTGTAGGGGTTATGACTGAGCAGTGTTTTAACTGTAATACTAAAACCTACCAACATTATTCGAGTCTCTATTTCAACATTTTTATGCACTCACTCTTCACAGAATGTAGTGGAATATCATTGTAGGTCAGAATTTCAATGTGTCTTACTTTTTCAGGTTTCCTCCTGCTATTAAAAGTAACTTGAACTCTCAATTTCAAACTACTAACACTTGCTACCTACCTGAAGCATGTAATCCAGAAAAGTGACAGTTTTGTGGATCTTAATGATATGCTGGAGTTTGGGGGGGGTTGTTGTTGGTTTTTTTGTTTGGGTTTTTTTTTGGTTTATTTTTTCTGCTCTGATTTTTTGATTTTTCCTCCTTCATTAAAGAAAATGCAATGAGTCTTAAATTGTGTAAGTGAACACTTGTTTTATACAGAAAATTGCTAGTTTGGCACACTTAGATATTTACATGTGTAAATTCATTAATAGTGACCAGCTCTGAAAATTAAATGTACAAAATGCATATGTACAATTTGCACTTTAATTGCTGTATAACTCTGCTGATTTACCTCAGCAGACATTCTTGCCTTGCAGTACCAAGCATAATTATATATCTCTCCTGATTTAAATGCAGTTATGTGAATTATGCCACTCAATATATTCTAGATTCGATCTAGTGGAAGAACAGTTTAAAAGTGATACAACTTGACCTGTGTTTGGTAAGTCTTTGTGTATGCAAAAGATAGAAAACAGAGATCAGCCTATTTGCCAAGTAAAATGTTTTGTGCCACACACAAAATTGCAAGCCACATTTAATCTTTTTTTAATCCCCAATATACTGGAGAATTTTTCTAATGGGCACAAAAATGTGATCCACAGAATAAAGCTTCTAGAATAGCCTGTGCAGTCTCTTTGAACAATGGTCTCAGAATTTAGTGTCTTTGTTCATTTTTCCAGATTCTTTTTAAGTTTACTGAAGTTTAGACCCTTCAAATAATTCAAAACATTCTTCTTCTTCCATAAGGGGGCTTTGACAATTTTCCAAAAATATATAGGTATAAAATGTTCAGGAGAAGACTTTGAGTAATAACTTTCCTTTTTTTTCTTGCAACTCTCGCCTGCAGCTGTTTTCAAGAAATAGGAATGCTAGCACTATGAAGAGTGGAGGAAGAGCTATCAGAAAATCTTACATGTGCAGAACCTAAAAATCCCACAAAACCCAAACCCAAAAGCTTATTAATCTCAATAATGAACATCTGCTTCAAAGTACTGTAGTTGCTGGTACAAATAGTTTGGGGTAAATTTTCAAAAAGAAATGCCTGAGTTCCTGTCTGAAATTGCTTTGTACATGTCTCTTTGTAGAGTTTGCCCAGGGACTGAAGGTAGCTGTGGCGTGTAAGGGAAATTTAGACTGCAAAATGTGCTTTCAGGTCATTCTGCAAACACTCGACGTCAGATAGAAAAAAAGAATCTAGTGTTACCATTTGTTTGCTGATATGTTCATGGATAAATCAGGAATAATCTTTTTTGTTGCCTAGATAGATGGGAATAGTATGAGTCATTGTAAACTGGTGGGATAGAGGAATTTCTGTAAAGGAAGTTGATGACTTTCGTTAACCATTGAATTGAGTTTATGTGGGCTTAACCATTCATGATCTAGTTTTATTTATTTTGTCTTCTAATGATTCACTGGATCTGACAAACTGATCATAGTATGAAAGATGAGATTGCATAGCTAAGGAAAAGTATTTGCAGAAGAAGTGGCTTTACATGCTGGAATAAATATTGCAGCCTTTTGTACAGCATGAAAAATGTCTTTCCTTTTGTGATCTCACTATGTTTCAGACTGAGGGGATCTGTCCTTAAATACTCACAGTGAGAGCTTGCAAGACAACCTATGAGAAATGCTGAGAATTACCATAGTATTGATTTCCTAATGACAGTGGGCAAGACATACTGTAAACATACTTAGAAGAATCAAAATTTTGCAGAGATGTAAGTCATGCAATCACTGTTGGACAAAGTCCCTAAAAGGGGTGATTTAAGCACTGGCAGAGTGACTTTTGTTCTTCATATCTGCTTTTACATATATGCTCTTCCTTTGACTTAGAAACCTAACATTAGCAGAGAGCTTCTAGAGCTTTTCAGAACAAAGCCATCCAAATTACTCGCCAGATGCCTCAGTTGATGATAATATGGTCGGAGCATCTAGACTCTCAAATGTCAGCTTATTCAAAGAGTTATTACAATGCAATATTATATTAATGCTAGTTTATTCCATGCTACCGTCTATCTAGAATGAAGTACACATCTGTGCTAGCTACTAATTCTGTTGCCATTGTTATGTGCCCACCATATATGAAAATGAATACTGGCAGTATGAGGGGTCTACATTAAATAAGGAGGCTGAGAGCTTTTTTTAGTATTTAAGCACACCGTATTAACAGGATAATAGGGGTAAGATGCGAGACTTGCAAGGACAGACTTACAGGTGATCACCATAATTTTGTTCCTTCTTTTCAGCGGTATTTGCAATAGAGGCTGCTTGAATAAGGTGTGTTTTCCCTCTTGCTGTGCTTTTTTTATCACCTTTGTGGTTAAGAGGTGTTTTAATCATAGATTCGCAATGTTTATGGCTAGATGCCTGCTTGCATTTGCACTTCAGTGTTTGTTCTTTCTGATGCCTCATATAGGCTTTCTATATTTTATTTATAAGGTTGGCTCATTGTGGAGCAGGTGGTAAGGTCATGCATGACTGTTTTTAGTGCTGTAGATTTAGGCTGTGATTTTCAGTTTGGGTGGAGACTGATGAGGCTACAATGGCGGGGAAAAGCTAAGCTTCTAGCTCCCACTGTAGACTTATTTTCTGCAAATTGCCACTGAAATTCAGTGACAGGAATTCAGTACACTTCCATCCTATAGGCAGAGTTAAGCAGCTTTTTTGTTTTTTACCCCTCAAGTGAAGTATGTTGTCTTTCTCTCTCATTTTGTCTTCCTGTCTTTGTAATACCTATATGGTGTTTACTTCTTCAGTATGATTCAATTATAATATATGGAAACAATTCAGTTGTTTATTTGCTGGAGAAGTTTTCATCTTTCTGTGAGTACAAATATCTTTCTAGTGAAATGGGCCTGTTACTTTATACTTCCCATTAGGCTGGCATAGTTCCCTCAGTTTTACAGTAAATGGAGGATCTTTACATTTTGAATAGCTTTTATGAGTCTTTATAAAACTATAATTGCTGAAAATGATACAATAATGCAGTGCTCAGAGTAGATGTGGAGAGATGGGATGTTCTGGACAAACTGAAATTTTTGTATACTGAGATAGACGGCTGACATTTTAGATCCTTCTAAATGGCTCTCTATCAAAATGTTGGTTTTGCTGTTGCACTCTTAAGAGGTGTTCACAATTTTATCTTTATCTTTTAAAATATAATGCATACCCAAATTTTAAATATAAGTTTCAAAGTTAGTTCTAATACATATCCTTAAGTAGAACATTTATAGCTTCAAGAACAAAGGACAAGTTCAAGCACAAATTACTGTGATTTTTCACTTGAAATTTTGGAATGTGACCTTTCCAAGGTGAAGAAGGGAACTGGAGTCTGATGCTTGACTCTGCAGAAGAGTTTTTTTCGTTGCAAGAAGCTGTGAAAGTAGGAAGTTAGAAGGCAGAGCCAGGAGGTCAGACATAAGAGTCGAGGAAGTATGAATGACATCATCATCCCTAAGTACCCTCTCAGAAGATGAATGAGCTCTTTCTTGTATTACAATGCTAAAGAGCATTAGAAGGTGATATGATATCTAGACAACACATAAGATAAATGCCTCAGAGTATGCTAGAACAGCTTCCCCTCCATGCCCTCCACAAGTACATAAATCCTTTGATAGTCTCAATAACGCAGTATGTGGATGATAAGTATTATATATTGTGGTCAGCTTCTTGACAAAATTCATTTAGATTCAACAAGTACCTTGAACATTATATAATTTAGTTACTTAAGCCGCATAACTCAGTATAACTCTAGAAGCCCTTCAGCTGACTAGACTCACAGCCCTTTTGGGACGCAGAGTGGAGTTTTATCACTAGCTTCTGAATAAAAAGTAAGCAGATGTCAACAGAAGAAATATCCCATCCTTTTTAAAGCTGGCACAAAATGTGTTTACCTTGATGAAACTTGACACAAAATGTTTTCCTCATGGTAAAATCTTGAAACGCGAGTTTCATGATCTTAATGAATTTCCTTTTGAAGGGAATGCATGCCACAAAAAAAAACATGCAAAGTTGCTGCAATGTTGGTTCATGGTGTGTTCTGTCAGAAGTGGATTCAATCTGAATTTCAGTTATTGTGTTTCAGAAGCCATTGTTCCGCTATGATTTATACAATCTCTCCCACAGTAATTTTGGAATATCCAAAGTTGCAGCAGACTTCACTACCCAGTCCCTTTTCTGCTTGCGTAAACACCTCTACTTTAAGGAGGAAAACCTAATTGAAATATTTAATTACATTCCTTTTTCAAGAATTGAAAAAGAAAATCCCTCATCAAAAAAAATGCTTCAGGTTGGAATAAAAATGGACTCTGGATACATGGTGTGCAGCTGCATGAAGGCAGAGCTCTGATGCGTGATACTTAATCACTAAAGTAATCTTTCTGTTTTCCAATATTTTCTCAGTTGTTATTTTTATAGAAATAAAATGATGCTCATTTGAAATAAAATGCAAGACAAGAAGACCCTCATTTTAGTTCTAGCTAAATGCTGCAAAGTCCTTTATTCTAAACCAAAAACTGTCAGACTTTTAGCATTAATTGAAGAGTGGATCTTTCTTGACAAATGCTCCCATAAATTAGATATTAGCTTTAGTCAAACTCTGTCTCAGGAAATATGTCTACTTGCATATTCAATTGGAAGGACCTTACATGATGCCCACTTACTGCTATGAAAATCTAGGCTTCTGAGATGAAAGCAAAGAAAAATTTATCTGAGCAAAAGAATATCTGGAATAACAGAACTGGAGTTTACACAGAGATTTCTTTTTATAGAATGTGAGTTTCACTCACTTTTTGATATGTCTGTCTGCTGCTCTGTCCACCTATCAGTTTATCTGTCACTATTGCAGTGATTACATGCAGTATCAATTGGGTTTTAAAAGACATAGATCTTTTATATTAGCTGTCCTTTTTTATAATACCTTTTACAAATTTAATCAATGCATTTTAATATACAATATAGTTTAAGTGCAATATACAATAAATATTCAAGCTTCATCTTAAACATGCTCTAGCCATTAAATTGTTAAAACTGCGGTGCCCTTTCAATCTACTTACATAATGTCATAAAATATACATTTCAAGGTAAATGAAGTCAGCTACTTCAATTTAGTCCCTCAAACTGGTAGTAAATGAGAGGTTAACACTATGGTGCCAAACCCATTATTGAGTAAATTTAGCACCTTGGACAGCTCTGTAAAATCTTTATTGCTTTCCTGACCTGCTCGTCATGTTCTGTCTATGTGTTCAGTGGCTCTCAGCTCTGATTGAAAGGCAATATATTAGATCCCGAACACAAACATGCTCGGGGGCTGCTTCACTGTGAGCGTAATGACATGGAGGTGAGAACAATTTTCTGGTCACCGCAATCCAAGCACCTTGCAAGGTCTGTTGCTCTAACTTATAGAGGACTTCTGGGGCTCCTTTGTATGTGGAATTGTAACAGCAGCTTCTGTGGTAATTTAAGCAGAGCTGCAAAGGGTTTAAAATGCATTCAGAAAACAAGAAGTTAATATCTTGAGCATGCCTGTAGTAGCATTTTGTTGCATCCTCTTAAAGCTAGTTTGTGTCTATAAGAACTAGAGTCAGCTCTGGAATAGTAGATACCACTATTTAACACAGGAGTTTTGGTGTAACGTCTACTTTGTATGATCTGAAAATGTCATAAATCAGAAATGCTTTTATTGTGTGAAAATATTGTTAAAGTATGAAACACAATTTTACAGACTGAAGATGTTGAAACCATTGTCTAGCTAGAAAAATTGAATGCTACTTGTCAAGTATATTTCAATAAACCATCATGACAATTAGTTTTATTTATATGCAATATGATATGGCATCTAAGATCTTCCAGTGTTTAAGAACTGGAATATATTTGATATTAGGTAGAGCAGCTGTAGGATTCCAGGTAATTACCTCTTTTTTTAATGTGGTCTTCAATCTCTTTTAGATGGATTCTAAGGTTTTTAGCTCAGTATTACATAAATAAGTATGATTAGTTAGGTAGAGCAGAAATGACTATTTAAACTTTTTTTTTTTTTTTTTAATAATTTGGCATAATGACAGCTTAGGTTAACAATATTCCAAAGCAGTTTGTAGTCTCTGTATCACATTCTAATTTTCCATCAATGAAATACAGAGTGCAAACAATTTCTAATGAAGTGAAATAAATCCTAGTTTGCAAAGTCAACACCTGTGCAGTAATTTTCCAGCTAAAATAATGGATTTAAAAAGATAAAATTTTTCAGTGAAGTCTCTCTTCTCTAGTTTGCAAAAAGGGCAACTCAGTGTCTTGATGATTCTGGTAAAGCAACAAGGATTGATTGTGCCTTGATGTTCTTTGTAGTCCATGATTATGCTGTTGCTGCTAACAGTCGTGTTGAAGCTGCAGAAAAAAACCCCAACAAAACAACCTCCTGAAACAGGAAGAAAAAAAAAAGAAAGCCCCCTAAAACCAAACAACAGCCAAAGAAAAGCACACAAAAAAACCAAAACCCAACAGAAAGAGTCTGTAGCAACTTAACTTCTCAGAATCTGTCTCAAATGTAGCGATTTAAAAATCCATCAATTATGTATTACAACTCACTTCATATGTGGAAAATAATTTAAACGTGTGTTCTGGGAGAGGGGTGTGTGCAGCAGAAGGCAAGCCTATATGTTTACTGGGAGTACAAAAATCCTCCATCTCATTTTTGAATTTAGGACATTATATATGTCATAAGTAGTTACTGCAGTATGACAACTATTTTATCTTATATTATAGAGAATTTAAAATTGAAAAAAATGCTAATATGCATCTAAAAGCTTGTCATTTGAAGAGTTGTTCAAGGATTTTTGAAGAGGTTATAGTGACAGCAAAATGAACGCAATTATATCTCTATTTTCTGATCAGAGTCTACAGTATATGAAAATTGAGCATTACTGTTTCTTTTTGGTATAAAATATGGCTATTGTGTAAAATATTTTAAGTTTAAAAGTTTAACTTTGTAGAGAACTGTAAAATCCTTAGAGCTGGTACTATTTTTGTAAGCTACTTGAAGAAATTTACCTTGGTGAGTAGCATTGTCAGTATATTAGAGCAATACTTAGGGACTGAGAGTTACCAAAATACGTTGTTTTACTCAAAGGACAGTCTTGGCTGGGTTTGATCTAGCAATTGGAAATCTGCTAAATGCATTGAAAGAACATTTTCTATCAATCAGGATTGTTCAAGGAAATTTTTCCACACTGTAAAATGTAAGAACACAGGAAATGCTATTATTACTTGAATGCCAGTTTAAAATACTCTAAGAAATACGAAGTGAAAAGGAGCAAATAGGAAAATGGAGAAAAAAAAAAATAAAATTGCCCAAAATGGTGAAATAATCACAGACTTTTAAATTCTGCTGTCCATGCAGGGAATTTCTCTGGGAAACACTACACCATTCTGGGCCATTCTCTCATAGTGTGTGTGTTTTCTTCCCATGTATCATTTTATGTACATGGATCCTACCCTGACCCATCACATCTTGATACAAACTACAGGAGTTGAAAGGTCACATTACCAGTAGCATAGAACTGATTGGAGATCTTTTGAATGTGCCCTGCTGGCTAAGGTCACAATTCCTGCAGTATGCAATTAAGAATAAAATAAACACATTGAAGGGATTCATAACGTACTCTGAATGACATTGATTGCAGTAATCTAGTAAATGACCTCAGGATTGTATTCTGCAATAAACCAATGAGTGGTTATAGTGCAGATGGTAGAGACAATCGAGTGATGTATTTTATTTTGCAGCACCAATGATTCTCACCTTTTGACTTGATTAAGCTTGTGTGTGAATAGGATGAACTAGTGATTTAACACCATGCAGTGGTTGCTGAGTTGTTGCAATTAAGGTATACCTGGTGGGAGGAAGAAAAAAGATAAACAGCACAAAACATGGTGCAACTAACAGAAGAGTATAAAAGATTCTAATATTTTTTTTTCCCCCTAAGCTGTTCATTGAACTCAGAGGAATGAATCTGTTTTTATATTGACAGGAAGTAATACTTAAGAGGGCTGCTGATTTAGTA
This sequence comes from Psilopsiagon aurifrons, assembly GCA_025447955.1. NCBI lineage: Eukaryota > Metazoa > Chordata > Aves > Psittaciformes > Psittacidae > Psilopsiagon > Psilopsiagon aurifrons. The sequence goes on along the minus strand of JAOEHY010030269.1, from coordinate 55,333 downwards.
GAAGCACTCTATGGTATGCCACATAATAACCAGGTAAATGCATTCTACTTCAGTAATTCTAAAACATGGCTATTTCTAAGATGTATATATATAGATCAGGGGCTAAAGGTATATGATACTAAAGTATGAGACAAGAATAAATATACAGGGCAATGCTATATCTGGAGTGGGGTTTAATTTACTTGTTTTCTTTTTAAAAGGGTATGAATTTAGTGCTTGTAAAAGCAATGTGTTATTAACCCTGGAGGTGTTTGTCCACTTTCACCAGATACTGTGTAATATGGGCAATGACATGCATTATGCCTTGCCACCCGTGATTTTTCGCTCTCACGCTAAAGATAGCTCTAAGGTGGAGTAAGCCTGGGCTCCAGCCCCATTCTGCCAGCTGGTCTTATTATACAGAAGTGTGGCCGCTGGGACTGAAACTTCCAACTCTTTTACCACAGACGTCAAGATTTATCACGAAGGCAGCAGATCTTACAAGCATTAGCTATCAGTCAGCCAACTGGTTTAGAAAGAAAAGCATCTGGGTTTTGCCTTTGGATGCTGAAATGTTTCATTTTAGTATGTAAGAAAACGTTTATCAGAGTCACATTTATTCTTTTTTCCCTCCTTCTTATCCTTTAGGAAATAATCCTGAAAAGAGCAGCAGACATCGCAGAAGCACTCTACAGTGTCCCGCGCAATCACAACCAGCTCCCCGCCCTTGCTAACACATCAGTCCATGCAGGAATGATGGGAGTGAATTCCTTTAGTGGTCAACTAGCTGTCAATGTTTCTGAAGCCTCACAAGCCACCAATCAGGGTCAGAAGACGACTCATCTTCCTCTCTTTATGAACCTTTTCTGATAAAAGTCAGGGAAATGTGCAGAGCAGTGGAAGAGTGATGGTTCAAAACTGAAGGCCATGAGTACATATAGATAGATATCATCCCACAAGCACACACAGTCTTTGAATGACACAATACAGTCATGAGATGGGGGTCTTTTTAATGACTTTTGCTCCAGTGTGGGAAAAGCACTTCTGTACATATGTAAATAGCTTTTCCTTCTGCTCAGAATAACACTTATATTTGTGTTCAAATCCCACTAATTTTAAAAGGATTTCTATCTTGAGCATGTACTTAATGTTAAGTATTTGCTTTTATATATTCCTCAGTGTGAATCATCCCTCAGCCCGGCCCTACGTAGCATTTATTTATAACAAAAAGGTATCCCTTGAATATTTGTCTGTTTGGTTTGGTTTGATTTTGAAAGGATCATAACATTGGCACTGATTTATTTTTTTTTCCCCAGAGTTTGAAACTTTTCTAAATTTTGAAGCTATTAAAAAATAGAAACATTTACAGAGGCATTTTCAGAGCTTCTCTATTTTTTAAATAAAGTGTTTTTCACTTTGTATAAAATCAATATTGCTTTAATTCCTGCAGTTAAAAATAAAAAAAATGAAGAGTATTTTTGTTAAAACCTTTTGCATTTTACTTCACCTTTGCTCAGCTCTATTTATTATTCAACTTAAACATCCACTTTGATGAGAAAGGCGTAGAACAAGGTTGTTTTCTAGAAGGGCAGGCAAAATTATTTTGAATTCCCCAAAATAAGGCAAAAATTTATAAATTATTTTTAGATGAAAATATTTTATGTATGTACTGTGTGGCAGGAAGAAAAGTTGGAATTTTTTCTTTTTGGAGTGAAGATACATTTTGTATTTCTATGCCTCTTGAAATAATTGTTCCTTTGTGGATATGAGTTTCCACAGACAGCATTTCCAGGATTTGGTTAGATAGATATTCACATTTTAACTTGGTGCCAAATTTGATAGTAATTTTCTACCAACACAATGATCAGAGCAGGGCAAAAAAACAAAGGATATCCGACAACTTTGAGAAATGTACTCTACATTTTCTGAAGTGAGCAGTGAGCATTTAATTTGAGATGTGGTAAATGAGAGCGACATCAGAAGAGAGTTTACAAAAATCACATGCTTTTAACACACCTGAAGTCCATATGTACTCCTCACTTAGAAAATGTAGGTCATGTTTACTCCATTTCCTACAAACAGCTCTTTTAGAGTGAGTGTTCATATGTTATCCGGTGGTAATGTTTGCTTGAGGGCATGGGTTGCCTGAGGAACTGTGCAGGCTGTAGCCTCCTTCCTCCCACTTTGTGTGCCAATCAGCAATGGCCTAGGCAGCGAGGGTTACCTGGTGGTAGTGGCGGTCTGGCCCTCTTCTTGCACACCATGGCTGGACTAGGCTGCTGGCTTGGTAGCCCAGAGTTACTTGCTTGTAGCTGTTTGTGTAGGAAACTGTTCTTGGGCTAATACCAATTTCTAAATGTATTCCCTCCCCACAAAAGGTTTTACTCGCAACTCAAGCAGCGTGTCACCTCATGGCTATGTGCCAAGCACCACCCCTCAGCAAACAAACTATAACTCTGTCACAACAAGCATGAATGGCTATGGGAATGCTGGAATGTCAAATTTAGGTGGTTCTCCAACCTTCCTGAATGGATCTGCTGCCAATTCTCCCTATGCCAGTGAGTATTACATGGCTTTTCTATATTTTGCTCATTTTCATTAGAAGGAGACAGTGATTTTTCTGTGATACTCAATATTAGTTTCTATTTTGAACACTTGAAATTTGCTCTCCTCTCCAAGGCACTGACCTTTGAGGAATTCCAAAGACATTAGTGTTGCCAGCAATGCTCTTCTCTCCTTTTTTTTGTTATTACTCTTAAGGGGGCTCATAGGAGCTTAAAAAGAATAATGTCTCTCATGATTTGGGCTGATAATTTCATAACTGACTTACCTGATACTCTGTAAATAAGAAATGTCCTCAACATTGCTAGAAAGCAGGGATGGCGTGAGTGACTTAACGTCTGTTGGAGTGGATCAGAAGTCAGATGTCAGTACACAACTTTTTGTTGTGATAGGTATGAAAGAAAGCTAAAGATATTTGCTGCAGGAAAAATAGTTTTTATCCAGCTGTAAGATATGAAGGGCAGAAAAGTTTACTATAATAAGACTGACATTTCCATAAGCTGCATGATGATGTTTCCAAGACCTCTGAGCAAATAATATGTTCATAACCTTTATAGATATTATGTATTACTAGTAGGCCTAATCTTGATTGCTTATACTCCATTTGCTTTGTAAGTAGGTATTACATTGGCTTCACTGAGAGTTTAGTATTAGTCAGTAAAATGTGACAATGGCTCTTTAGAGTTTGTGTTTTAGTGTCTGTACAGTGAATGCCACAAAGACGTAAGTCATACAAATCATATATTCCATGGCATAAAGAGCTTATGGTCTACAGTGCCAGTTATGGAAATATTTATGTGTAGGACTAACCTTCTGCATTTGGAGATTAAAGGTTTAGTAACCTGTTTAAATATGAATACGTTTGTGTTGGTAAAGGCCTATGAACCTCTTCTGCAGCCTCTCACACAGCGCATAGTCTCTATTCACGTGAGAAAATTAAATGAATAGGACCTGCCCAATTATGCTGACGTTACCCAAGCGGCATAAAGGATTCCACTGACATCTGTAGAAAGCTGCTAGCAGAATCAGGCCAGAAGGTCTTGTGACATAAATAGGTTTATGGGCTGAGACCCTGCTATGGACAGGAGAAGCAGACTGCTGAACATACCGAGTTTTACACAGCATATCTCTTTATTTTAGTGATGTATTCTTATTAGTGATCTATACAGAAATGAATTATTTTGTATTGCATTACTAGGGTACAGAATTAAAAAGGGGATAATAACCCTTTTCATCCAAGGCTTCTTAGCTGCTACAAATTTAGAAGAAAATATTTAACCACATAACTAGTACTTAAAACCTGGGAATTCCTAACCAGATATTATGTTTGTACTCTAATAATAATGTAGCATGCAATGTTACAAAGTACCTTATTTATTAAGTTGAATTTACTGTCATAGAGTCTGCGTACTCTGAATTCATAATATAACATGATTGATGGGACATCTCTTTTTGGAAGCAGATGCCAGTAATGCATTTAAAATACTCTAGCAGTGTATTATTCCATATTTATGAACTAAGTCCTCTTCAGAATAGCACTTTGCTTTCCAGTCCTTGTTCTCTCTTCTAGTTATATTTTGGGAGGTTTTCTTGGTAGATCTGTCATTCTGCTAATGCCTAATCCATTGAATCATAAAATGCTTCAATCATGACCTGAAAATTAAAAGGTGGCATTCTTAATTAAATCAATAAACTAATTGCTGTATAGTAGCAATTCAATTTAGGTGCTTTGATTGCTCTCCCTTAGCAAGTACTTCCAGACATAGAGTGACTTCAGACTAAGATTGTATCTGTCAGACTGTGAAACTTTGAACATTTAATTTCCATTAATTGATTTCCTCAGTGTTAACAAATGCGATATCAGTTTCTCAAATAAAAACTTAAATAGGGTGATTTTTATCTACATGAATGCAAATAAAATAATAATTCAAAGCCCAGATGATAGGAATTTTACTGTATAATATGTAATTATTCATAGCTCCCTCATGTATATAAGCAGATTCTAAACAGGATAAAGAATGGAAGGATGGGATTTTACATTTGGTCCTTTCATTTTTTGTTGTTGTTGTCAGAAAAGTGGGAAACTGGCAATATTGTCTGAATATAAAAATATTTGGCTTTATTTTCATGAAAACAAATTCACTTCAAACCTCAGTGATAAATACGAAAGATATTTATCCAGGTACATAGTAAGATTACAGTTTAAGAATATAGGTATTTAAAGACTGAACCTCCTGCATAGTAGATTTGCATCTTGGACAAGCAGTTCAGCCCCTCAAAAAAGCAGAGCCTTACATTTGCACTTATTTAGAAAGGCTGAAGACTCTCATTTTATTCAGTCTTGTAGTTAAAGCCAGATCTCTATTTGGTGTATAGCACAATGGCTTCATTGCTTAGCTACTCCTGATGAAATTCCAGTCAATGGCTCTGAATAAGAAGGTTGTGTTGACTGTATTCAGACAGTGGTCATAGATCCTCTGGGAGAATTATTTGTCTTGAGCATTGTAAAACAGACCTTCATTTTCAAAAATCTCCGTCTTGGGTGAGATAGGAATACCAGCTCCATTCCTGTGCATAAATATAATTGTCACAAGAGGAATATGGCAGTTTTTCATGTCACTGAGAATTCTTGGGGAGTGCCCATAGCAGAAACTTTCCCAAAGCTGATGGATACAGGGAAGCTGGTGACTGACTTGTTTAGTTAAAACACAGAAAGAATCTGTGGCCATTGTGAGGAAAGTTTAGTGATTTCTCCCATCAGGAGATAAAAGCAAAGCATGATTTCTGTCAGTTATCCACACTTTCTTGTGAAGAAAAAAAGGAGAAAAAAAACCCTGTCGGAGCAGCAGCCTCACTGATTGCTTCATGCTGGACATCCTCCGTGTGTGTATATGTATATGTGTGTATGTGTGCATATTCACAGCTTTTGGAATAACTCCTTTTCAACCCTAGTTCTTGCAGGGTTTGAAGGGAAAGAAACACAGCTATTTTTGCTGACTTTTAACAAGCAGGTCAACTGGGTCACTGCTACAAACTCTACCTTCTGCAAATTTGCTTGAAATCCCATAGGTCTTTCTGGAGTAATCTTGCTACAGGAAAGCACAGCTTAAAATGCTATTTTTCAAGGCTAGTTAAAAACTCAAACCTTTCCAAGGTAAAAATTCCAGATCCAGATCTGTACTTTAACTCTTCTTGCCCATCAGTTTTGTAGCATGAGTTACCCACACAGTCTTGTATTCCCTCTTATCCATCTACAGAAAAACACCAACCACTAGAATAGTTTGAAACAGAATGGCAGGACAGGGTTGTGATAAGAATGAGGTGTTGCAGCAATAGAGAATTAAGGGATTGTTTAAGAGCATCTAAAATTATGGCTTTTGAACACCTGCAAAACAGAACAAATCAAAACGAAACAAGTGGGTTTCCTTTAGTGATTGATCACACTTTGTGAACAATCAGAAATCTAACTGAAGTAAAGGCTTTGTCCTTGGCCTTAGTCTTGAAATTAAACGCAGTGCAACCAACCAGAATTGTCTGGTTTCTTCAGCCTGCTGATTATCTAATACTAAGGAATACATTTTGGGGTATCTTTTTTTCCTCTAGTTGTGCCATCAAGTCCGACAATGGCCTCCTCCACTAGCCTCCCCTCAAACTGTAGCAGTTCTTCTGGGATTTTCTCCTTCTCACCAGCCAACATGGTTTCAGCAGTGAAACAGAAGAGTGCTTTTGCTCCTGTTGTGAGACCACAAACTTCTCCTCCTCCCACCTGCACCAGCACCAATGGCAATAGCCTGCAAGGTAGGTGAAAGCAAGTCTGGAGCATAGCTGGCTGCTTGCAAAAACACAGGTTCCTGGTAGCTTGCAAGGCTGTAAGCAACACTGTTGTCAAAGGGGATTGAAGACAATGGGGGATCCCTGGTGGTCTCTGTACTAAAGTTTTCTCCTATAAAGAGTAACTGGACTCCACCACCAGCCCACCTATTATCATGCAGATGTTTGGCAACCACCCTATCTCTAACTCTACTAATACTGCTGAATTGAGAGGCTGTGTCTTTTAAAGCACAGACCTACTGTTATGATAAAAACGAGTAATATTTCAGCTTACTAATACCATCCTTTTTCTTTCTTTCCTCTCTTATTCCTTGTTGTCGTCTTTTATCAGACCAGTCTTTTGTGGACTCTAGCAAGTACTCCACTGCAGGGTCTCTCCAGGGGCTGGCCTTCTCCTGAAGTACGTCACTCAATCTTCCCTTCCTTTTTTTCCTTTGTCGTAGTACACTTGCACAGAAATCCTACTGAGAGCAAATAGACTGTTACAGAGCTTGGCACAAGCCTTTGCCTTCCAGAAATAAAAGACACATTACAAACTAACAGCAGCATTTCCCAGTTTAACTCATACCAGGGCAAACGTTAGTTTCCACTGATGTGCCAACTAATTCTATAAATGGCACTGGACCTTTTTAAAAGCCTATTCAACTGTTGGGATCAAGGGGCTGTTCCTTTTCTGCATTCCAGCCCCTTTTATTGAAAAGTATTCCTGCATTAGCACCTAAATATGTTTTGAAGCATTGATGCAAGCCGAGGGAGTGACAGACAAAAAGCTTGTCAAACCAAGGATGCTACAACGACCAGCATTGCCCATTCCATTGTTTGGTTCAGGCTGGTTTACAGCCCTGTGCCTAAACCTTCCTGTGTAATTACCTCACTAAGCCTTAGTGTGCCGACAGAGACATTTTCATGCTCGCTTAGACTGAGGAGTTTCTATAAGCAGATGCAGCCAGCTGCCTCCAACTGTGCCATAGGTGGGAAAGATTTTGTGGTATGGTTTGTGCTTCCCCCAGACCTGAGGTCTGTTTTTCTTTCCACGTGCCTGTGCAAATTATTTAAAGAGCATCGAGCACAGAATAAAAATCCATCATTTTTAAAGCCATGTTCAGAAGGAGCTGTACAGAGCAGGGGGAGGATACTTCCACAGGCTCCACATGTCACTATGCAGCCTCTAGAAAGAAACGCTGGGCTTGCGGGCATAATGCTGATAGTACTATTAACAACCAAAAAAATCTATATGCAAGCTGAGCGGAAGGAATTCATTCATGAAAGCTGCAATCTATTGTGACTGAAGGAAAGCATTGTTCTGAGTGCATTTTACATTGGTGAATTAGAAGAGGAATCCTTGCAGATGTGCACAGAGGAACGCAGAAATTGTGAAAATAGTAGGGACATACAAGCAAAACTTGGGTACTTTTGTTCAGGAATTGCTATAGATGCAGGTTACATCAGGAATAAAACACAACAAAATTTTCAGATGTTCTGTAGTGTTTAGGGATTAATTTTTGTGTATTTTAAAAATTTGGCACTGCTGAAGTGCTACGAATTTTAAAGCTAAAAATGTTTCACCTCCAAATTCAAAAATTATGAAAAAAGCTAAGAGTTCACTGCTAGAAGGTTTTGAACATGTTAATGGTTTTTTTTGCCTCTTCATCTAGCCCCAGTTTGCTGTTATGAGGGGAGAGAAAAAGCGAGTAACAGGAGAAAGCTTTTTCAGGCACTGTTTTTCCTTTTACAAGACATGGAATTCTCAGATTCCATATACTCAGTTATGAAAAGCATTTATGGTACGAGTGAGAGCACCAGACATAACTGGGGCTTGCTGATTGCCTCCTCATTATGTCACATCCACATCTGTAATGCCCAGAAATCACACAGATCTCAGTGTTTCCCCTGATTTTTTTTTTAGCAATTCAGTTTTCATAATAGGAATGAGATACCAAGAGATGGTTCATTTCTAGGTCATCACTGAACTTCTTGGTGAGTAAAAACCACACAGCCTTTAGTCCCAGGCCTTCTGACACCACCTGAGGCTTGTAATAATCACTCAGAAATGCACTGCCTGTTGTGCCTTATTGCTTAAATAAACAACCATGTATAAGGAGGCTGTCTTATCTCTCTTGGGCTTCTGGATACATCAGAAAGCAATCAGGCTTTCTTTATGTAGCTTAGATATCAGCACAACTCACTAAAACAACAGCTAGGCGTATCTATTGTTCTCTTTGCCATGCAATTTTGTAAAATTCGAAATTCATTATTTCTGTAATTTGCTAGCAGCAAATATAGATTAGTATATGATAGAAGAAATAGTGCCCTTTGGTGGGAGTTTTTCTGCTCTCTGCCCTCCCTTTTTGGAGATGGTGTGATCTCATACCTCCACTGTTTCCCAATGATATCTCTGTTTTCAGGATCAATAACATGTTACAGCTGAGGGAATTTGCATGACTAGATATAGCACTTAAGGAATAAAAGTAGGTTGATATAAATGAAGACTTGGAAAGGATGGAAATATCAAAGCTTTTAGGCAGAAAAGATATCATTTGCTTTGTAATTTAATTCAGAATTTCAGAGCTCTTCAAAAACAATAATGATTTGAAAAAATAAGCTAAGATCTGCATCTGTACCACTTGTTTCTAACGGCAAAAGGTGTGTGGCTGATATGTAACTGCAGGGAAATGTCTAAGCCATGAAGGGAGGAGTTGCAGTTATGTCACCTTTGTTTGGGCTTTTATCCAGAGTAGACAGCTGTGCTGTCCCAAGAGACAATTCTTGACCACTTTTTGGTAAAAATGTTTTTTCTAATAAATCTTTTAGCTTGAGAATTTGTTGTTGGGATAATATTTTGACATTTTTCTGAAGTGTAGGCGTTTTTTCTACAGCGAAACAACATCTTGTTTTAAAATTTCATGACATTTAGAATTTAGAAAGGGCTGAAAAGAACTAAACATTGGAAGTAGTATGCACAGAATGTTAATTATCCATCTGACTCTGCCCAGCTGCACTCATCACCTATAGGAAGACTCTACCCATTCCCATCTGCTCAACTCCTTGCTTATCTAGACAATAAAGAAGGGAACACTGTAATTTGTTAATATTGCTTTTCTCTGCACTGTAACTGATGTCCAACCCTGTATTCTGCTGTCATCCAGAAATCCACAAGTGCCTTAGTAATACGGATAAAAGTTACTCTTCTTGGTTAAGAAACAGAAACAACTCAAATTGCTTGATGAGCTAGATGGAGAACTGGGACAAAACCTGTGTCTCAGGTCTATGACCACATGAGACTTTCATATGTTCACATTGGGAAATTTACTCCACCGTTAGCTGCAAGTGGCTGAATTAGAATTAGTGCAGAATTAGTCTGGTTGACTGTAACCTTCGCTGTTAATACCTATTTTATTGACTCCATAGAGGTCTGTGGTTGAGACCCATATGGCCCACATGTAAGAGTGACCCATCCAAGAGCAGAATAGGGAGCAAGCTACAACAGTGACAGCATGGGTTTGCTTCATTTTCAGTTGCATGTTCCAAGAAGACAGCCCAATAGTGAGGATTTGGAACTTGTTATTTGAGAACTGCTGAAATAAAATCCCTTGAGAATTTTTTAAACAAAACTGATGTTGTTTCACCTAGTGTGGATTAAATAGGCAAGGATTCCAAAAAACCCAAACAAAAGGTAATATTGAATGAATCTGATGATTTGATGGAGACAGAATAGCCATGGGTATAACATGAAAATGCATCCTCAGATTAGTGCCAAAGTAGAGCCAAAAAAGCCCATGACAGGAAATACCTCAGCAAGGAACATCTAAGACACAGTATGCTACTCACTTGAGGGCCTTCCTGTAGGGCTTAAAGCAGCTTAACTCACCTCTCTATCCCTTTATTCTCATTCTCAGCTCCTTGAAGAGCTCTTATGTGGAGCGGAAACAATCAGTACAGTGATTTCACGTAAAACCATTGCTGAATGATAAATGCTGAGAATTGAAATGCTGCTGTGTAGTTGCAACATGTCACCTCTGAGGATGGCCTGTTGCAAACATGTGGATGTGTTTTGCATTCTCGCTTTCTCCTCTCATTTTATTTCATTTAATCAGTGCAGTTTACTCGAGCTGTTCTCCCCTTGCTGATTAGACTTGTAATTCTTGCACATATGGTGGTGTTTGTGGAGAAAACATTTCCCTCCTCTCCCCCTCCAACCCCAAATCTGTGAGTCTTTTACTTTGCCTCTGTTCTTATCAAATAATTGCAGCTGTAATTAAAGCACAATGAATCAGCACCAGTCACAGGGTTGAGTCCTTCCTTAAGAAATTACATGTCCAGATGTCTAAGATGGCAAGCAGTTCTAGCATTTAAATCATGTGCCCCTGAAGTGCCGCCAACCTGAAGGCAAATCTGTTTTCTATGTTTTGGCAAATAACCATTCAACTGGAATTTTAAAGATGCATTGTTGTTACAGTTTTCATCATGAACTTGCATGACTACCCCCTGTGTAGGTGACGTGCTTGCTCACAGTATATCACTTGGAATGTCTGGTCTGCATAGAGTTCCTGGTAAATAGAGGGAGACCAAGCTGAGGTCAAGCTATGTGGGAGACTGTAACTGTTGACTTTTAACGAATGTCTTGTCTTTGAGAGACATGTGATGGTTTCATACAAAATGAGGTTAGGAAGCATAATAAAGAAATACAATGATTCAACTTAGCCAACAAAAGAGAAGGCAGTCTAAATCAACATTAACATATGACTCATTCAATGTAGTTGGTGATGTCTGATACAAGTATAATAAAACCATGAGACACCGGTCTGCTAAACTAGCAGTTAAGGACATATTTCAACTTGAAAATTGAATTTGAGAGTTTAATACTGGAAATACATACATCAGTCCCAGGGCTGAACACTGAACTTGTAAGAGAAGACAAGCATAGAAGAATGGAGCACTGTTAGTGTGCCTAATGCAAGGAGCACCCTACCACGTCTGTAATCTTAGTGGCCTACAGGACTCCAGCCATTTTCTCATATGTGGAACAAGTATCTGCTTTGCTTTTAAAAGAGTAATAGAATGTGTGGCAATGGCTGGGCCAGGTTTAAGGCTCCTGAGCATTGTGAGATTTTGAAACTAAAATCAGAAAATTAAGTTGGGGTCTGATTCTCATATGAGGGGAAGTATACTTTTTCTGCCAGAAAAATCACTAATTTCAGCAGAGGCAATTGCAATTTAAACTGTTTTCCAATCAGAATGAGGCTCCTGTGATTACTGTGTACATAAATGTCTCTACTTTCTGTTACTTATAGATAAAGTTAATTCACAGTACAGCTGAGTATGTTACTCGTAAATATTAAAAATTCTCTGAAGACATTGAAAGTTGCATGCGAATGCACAAAAGTAACTTTTTTCCTGATCTCTCTCTCCCCTTTCCCTCCTCCCCTTTCCTTCTGACAGCTATATCTGGCATGATTGTTCCCCCCATGTGAAAGGATTGCCTTGAAGAATTTTATTAATGAAGAGGTTGAATTCTGCTTCAGAAAGAATCTGTTACAAGTCCCAGAGTGGAACTTTTTACTCAGGCCTTTTTAAAAATAAAAGAAAAAAAAAAAAAAAAAAAGAAAGAAAGAAGGATCTTACAATAACTGCAGATTTTTAAACAAAACAAAAATCACCGTCCTTGCAAATACTGAAATTAACAATCTCCAATTGCAAGGTGTTGATTCAAGTTGTCCATCCCAAATACCTGGGAGATATATTTATTGTATGTTAAAAAAAATCCACTTTTTTTTTTTTTTTTGGTGGGGGGGTGGTGGGTGGGGGAGCGTGCTTTTATTTTCTTCTGGTGTTTGTGGGTTTTTTTAAGGTTTGATTTAAATCAAAAACATTTGTCTTTTATTAATCATGCAATTACACCAGGGACACTAGAGATGGAACTCCACGTTTTTAATTTATGATTATTTTTTTTTTAAAGCTGTGTAAAGAAAAATGAAGTGGTGTCATTTGCATACAAGTCTGTATGGGACAGAATAGAAGTGCCAGTTAGTCTTTCGTAGAAGAATTATGGCCATTTAATTAAGGGTCGGCTCATATAGGTTGCTTATCCAGTGGTGACTTGCTAATATGATGCATTTTTAATGTTCTAATTAAATAGAAACCTGGTATTTTTGGATGATGAAGGCGGGATTGAGGGGTGGGAATAGCAACCTCTGTCTTTCATATCAGGCTAACTAATTGTGTAAATAATGCCACAAAAGAAGTGGGTTAAAAGGATGGAAAGGATGAAAATATCAAACACATTTCCTCTTGAACTGAAAAATCAGTGCCTCTAGATAGAATGATAAAACTGCAGGATTAGATGGGCATGGCTCTCTCTTTAGCTTATGTATCAGACTCCTTACAAATGAGTGGCCTTCTCGAAGTTTAGCGTTACATGAGCTACATAAAATGCCATTTGGATTTTGCATAGCTGTCTAACGATGACACAGACTGTGGCCATCCATCACACATGAGGTGTTTTCAGCACAGCCCCACTCCCCTTGACCTATTTGTGGTTATGGGGCAGAATGAGACCAGACACTTCTGTGTTTCTGCATCCTCACGATCTGAAAGCACATGTTTTCGTCAGCCTCCCACTAGGATTTTTCCTGTATCAGTCGACCCTCTCAGTTTGTATCATAATGTACTAAGCAACAGGTAACTGCTTTTGAATAATAAATGGAAACACGAGTTTGGGGGTGGGAGTAGGGCTGTTTGTCAGGAAGGTCTTAAATCAAACCCATAGCTTTTGTTTTACAAAAATTTTGGTATCATTATCTGGGAAGTGTTCTTAAAACCTATTAGTCAAAGAGGCAGCAAAGTTCTGAAGATGCATTACCTGATATTTTTTCTTTGCTGTTGTGTTTTGTATGTAGTTATAAATACTGTAGATTTTTTGTGATTTTTTGCCAAAGTTGTTGTTCTATTTATACATTTTAATGTCTTAAGACAGTTTTTCAATATCACAAAAAAAAGAATTTTACTGCATATTTTGCAAAAAGAGCTCACTACCTTTAGCTTGCACATACTTGCAAAATTAATTAAAGAAAAAAAAGCGCTTTTTTGTTTCTGTTTTTTGTTTGTTTGTTTTACAGGGGATTTTGTAAAATATCCATATAAATAATGTATTTATCTTTGGAATTTGTACATTGCTTTTTTTCCCCTGCCAAGTTTATTTTATTGTGTATGTTTGCTATGTGAAAAGTGCTGATTTGTTTGGTCATTCACAGTTGTATTAGCTGTTTAAATGTGATTTTAAAACATTTCATTTATAGGGTTTTTTTTAGTATTGTTTAAAACCATGCTTCCATTTTTTTTTAATTTCCACCCAAAAGCCATTGTCTATTTTTGTATTATTTGTAAGTTAAGAAGTTTTTTCCAATATATGGCAAAAAGTAGCATATTATTCTTGTAGCATTTAGTTATGTAGATTTTAAAAGAAATGTATCCTTTGCTTTTGAGGCTTAACAGAAACTAATGCTGTTTTACTCTATTAATATGCATGGGATTTCTCCTCTTTGGAGTGACGCATTTTTGTGCATTAAATATGGGGAGAAACTTCATAGAACTCAATGAAAATACTTTCTTTCTTAAGTCTGCTTGTATATTTCTCTGTCTTTCACATAAATATAAACCAGCAGATTGGATGCCTTAACAATGCAAATCATATTCATTTCACTTGTACATTGTACTGTGCACCAGAACTGTCAATCATCACTAACATTCTAAGAAAAAAAAAAAAAAGGAATTGAAAAGCACAAAAGAACTGTTTTGTTACCTTAAAACAATATAACTTTTTTCTAGTCGAGCAAGAAATCATTTACAACGATGCTGCAACTGTGCATGCTTCCTGTATGAATTTTGCAATGGTTTTCACTAGAATGTCACAGTGTGATCTTTGGGGGGAAGGGAAGAAAACAGGATATTTTTTTTTTTCCATGGTGAGAAAATAAAAGAAGAGAAAACTGGAAAATGTGAGAGACATCAATTTACTGCTTCTCTGTATTCCAAGCGATTATTCTAATTCACATAGTAAGCAACAGCACGACAATGTAATCAAATTTAAAGCCATATTTTGTCCAGTGACACCATCAATTACTCTTGTAGAGCTCCACTCAAAGTCATAGCGATTTTGACACCAGTGTTAGCCATCAATGTTTGTAGTCTTCTACACCAGTGTCCAAAGACCCTTGACAATGTGCATAATTTGTTTTGTTGCAGCTATTTATAGTGATCTGATGAATGGGAATTTCTAAAAAATCTCCCCCGCACCACCCTTATCTTTTACAAAGTAAAAGATGCAGCTGTTTACAGAATATGGCTTTAAGTGGAAACATTCAGATTTCAGTTTTAACAAGGTGAAGCTTCACAATGACTGGATTGCATAGAGTATGCCTATTTCCTCACAGTTGTACTAGGATGCAGCTAAAAAGAAGTCATCTCTGAAACTACTAACCTTTCACCTTCTTATCTAAATCTTTTTGAATAGACACACACACTGTACAGTTCTATTGTTAGAGAAACTAACTACTGTAGAGATTGTTATAATTTTTTTGCAGAAATTCAAGCTGTAAAAACTTTTCAACTTTCACAATATTTAATTAAAGTTACTTCCTGTCTGTGAATACAGCTGTTGGTTGTGTCGTTATTTTCCTGCTTCTGCTGGCGAGTAGGTGAGGAAAAATAAAATACAGAAGCCATAGGCTACCGAGTTGTCTTTCTGAAATTAAGGAGAAGCGGAAACTCTCGGAATTACACAGTGAAACATGGTGAATGCTGGTGCACTGAAACTCCTCCTCTTCATCCATCTCTAATGGATTTCAAAGGTTCCTCACTCATAATCCTAAATGTTTATCCTGTTACTATTATTATTTCTGTTGGTTTAGTCTGTTGATTGCCTAAAGAGGAAACCTATTTTTCCAGTGGGTTTCAGGAGCATATGTAGCTTTAGGTTCCCAGTTGCAAATACAGTGATCATGGTATACAAGCCAAAGACATACTAGACCGAGTGCCAGGGGCCAAGAGAGATTTGAGTTTTAATCTAAGTAGTATATAAGTCAGTGGCAACACTTCCAGGATCAGGTCTTAAGTGACCTGCTCAAGGTGAGCTCCAAGAACTGCACCAAAGTATGTTGAGCTGTAGCTAGCTCCTTGACTTGACAGTGAAGGAGGATCCTATGAAGTGTTTCCATTCTGCTGCCCTTCCTAAATAAATAACAAATCCACCAGCTGCTAAATTGGTTCTAGGTGTTTCATTTCATTCTGTGCTCCTCTGGCAGGAGAGGACAATGAGGAGCTTTACCTCTGGTAAGTGGAATGTTGACAAAATGACACTTAATTGGGCCTGAACAGTGGCTGTTATGCAGAATATCTGTAGGAGGACAATCAAAAACCTTTAATCACTACACCTAATGCAAGGCTCCAAGCATTTCCAAGTTAGTTAGAAATAGGGAGGTTGGGGTTTCAGTTTAAATTAAATTAAAATTGACTTTAAATTTGTTGAAAATACAAGCAGCTGAAGTGCCTTCTTGTAATTGAAGTGTTGGGTATCTCTTAAATGCTTTCAGATCCACTCCAGTAGTTGTTAAAGAGAGCTGCTGGCAAAGTCTGATGTACAATGTGTCTATTCTGTCAGCACAAGAGATCTATTTCTTCTGTCTGAGATAATTCTCCTGGTTCTCTTTCAAATGGTGTGAATATTGGCAGCTCTTACTGCAGCTGAGAGCTTTATGAGTGCTCAGCTCACTAGAAAAATGTGGGATCATATTAGCTGAAAAGCAGTCTTAAAGATTAAGTTCAGGATGTAATATTAGGCAACCTGTTCTAGATGCAGCAGAACCAGAGCTCTGCTTCAGCCTTTTGGGTACAGTGAGAATATATTTGTCTGAAATTTAATTTCAGCTGCATTAAAAAAGAAATGGGTGGTGGTGAGGGAGGTGATAGCATGAACCATAGGGCTTCAGACAGATGCTGGAGAATGCTAGTCAGTCCCAGTGATGTTCATTTGACAATCCAGAGATACCTGGGTGACAGTGCTGTGTAGATGAGGAATTGCTTTTTTAATGCCAGAAGAAAACTCTCCAAAGCCCAAACCATGTGAGGAGCAGTTGCAGGGCACACATTCAGGTACGGCTGCAGTAAGACACATATCCCATGATGGATAATATACTGAAAGGGAGAGGAGTGTCTTCTGCCATTGCACAGAGAACATGTAGGCTTGGGAACTGAGCGGAAGGTGTATATCAGCGTGACTTATTGCTCTCTAAACTGGTAGCTTTAATTTTTCAGCAGCTGTAATAGTCACTTTGACTGAATAGTTTTCATTTAGTTTAGAGAAATCTCAGCAAAATGAGCTACCTTCATTGTTAGTTTCCTGGCCTTGTCTGTATGTCTGCTTACTCCCTTTACAGTCTGTCTCTTGAGGCTCTTGCTGCAGCTACTTCATCTAATCATTTACATAACTCTGCTTAGCATCACAGCCCATGTATCTTCTGCCATTTCAAAAGTTAGTTAGCTGAAGACACATTTCATGGCATGCACGTGATTTCCTCAGCTCCTTCCTGTTTACCACCCCTTGTTCTCCAGTCTCTTGTAAATATTCACATTGCAATTCTGTACCAAAGATGGGTTGGAGACATCCCACAGAGTCCTTGGCTCCAACTCAGCTTCAGACTCCTCTAGTTTCATAGGACAAAAGTTTTTGGAAGAACTTTAGCAAATGCCACATTGCCTAAGCTTTTTCAAAAATGCATCCACTGCATCTTAGTTTATTTCCTCTTGTTACCTGTGTAGGGAGGTTGCCACCGAAGCCATTCCTGTAGTCCATAGAAAGCATTATATAGTTTTGTCCTGCACCAACACTGTGCTTTTGAATATCTACTTGCCTATGTTGGTCAGCTCTCCTGTTAAATATATAGCAAAGAAATGCTGCTGCTACAGTCTTTGCTTTGCTGTGCTAAGCAAGCCAAGCTTTTCTAGTGTCATATTTAAGAGAGTTGTCCCCCTTTTCATGGAGAATCCCAGGGGCTTTTTTTTTTCCAATTTCATTTCACTCTCTACTTTTCTCATTTGGGCCTGGGGACGTTGCTCAGTGAGGGAGATGGGGAGTCCATAAGGACCATCCATCTCATCATCTCAAAGCTGGCACCACTTACTTCCTTACCTCCATCCACAACAACATTACAGAAGCATCATTTACTGCTTCTTTTTTTTTCCCTTCCCAAACATACTTCATTACCACCATACTGAGAAAAACTGTGCAAAATCAACAGTTGAACATTCAAAGTAAGTCCACTCCAGACAGTAAAACCACATCTCAGAGATGCCGTGAAGCAGTCTGACATATAGAGCTTCAGAAAAATGATACATGGTCAGTTTGGTTGCTGCCTCCTTGCCCACCCACCAGCTGTACTCTTTCATGTCATTGCTACCTCCCTGCCTGCCCCCACCACCATTATCTCAATGGGATGCTGCCTGATTTGAGCCTCATTTGACATCTCTGTTTCCTCTATTTCCCAGAAGGAGCTGGTTCTGGCATCTGTTTTCCCCAGCATCTAGTGCTGATATTTCAGTAGGAGAGATCAGGTCAATACTTTAGATAAATAAGTAATAGTTCCAGCTCCACAACCCTGTTCTCTCTTCCTCTCCTTGGTGCCCTTGAGGATACAACTAGACTAGAGCTTATGGCACTGCTCCAACATGATTGGCAGGTCATGTGAAAGAGCACACATCTTAGAAAACTTTAATATAGGTGTTCCAGGATACGAATGCCAATGACTACCCAGGTCACAGCCTAACAACAGGGACTGCAATTCTAGGTGGCTTTTTTGTGTGGGCTTACAACATGAATAACAAATACAGTGCCCTAACATATTTTTCACATTTCAATGAATGACCTTTGGGTAATTCATCACTAATGTAAATGTATGTTTGAAGATCTCCATCAAAAAATTATTTAGATGATAACCCTTTCCTGAAACATATAGTGAACTCTGTCCTATATACGCTAGTCCAGCCAAACTCTATTTTGCATAAGGGGGATGAAACTGTCCACTTTCTTTTTTGTTAAAGATTATGAATCCCTAATTTTCCTACATTTATTCATGTCAAAGTGTATCTTATACTGTAAGTCCTTACAAAGGTTTCAGTGGGTTTGCAGCTGGTACACGAGAGATTTACCGTGTTGTGGTGATTCACTGCAGCCTGGCAACTCTTGACCACATGAGCGAGAGAGGCAAGGACTGATTATGACTGTAGGTATGTATCAGTGTGATCTGAAGAGGCACAGGTTATCTGCCTGAGAATAACCTCGAAATAAATTTGCCAGTGAGGAGTTACTCCCTGTAAGAAGGCAGCAGCTCAGACCAAACCTTAGATCAGGAGACACAAAAATACAGATGCGTGTGTGTTCATCTCTGTGTGTTGAAGTGGGAACCTGTGTGAAAGCTCTGGGAAGCAAGACCGAGGATGAACCCTGTCTTAGTTCACTTTTCTACAGTGTTTAGAGGAAAGGGGAGCACAAACATTGCACAGAGCCTCATCTGGAAGGTAGCTGTGCTGCAGCTTTCATCTTTGCTCCTGCCCAAACCTATACTGTTGTTCCCAGCTTTGCGCAGGTTCTGCCCACGGCCCCTCTGCCTCCTTGCCCATGCTCCTGCCATAAAGGTCTCTGCCTTCAGCCTCATTTTCTATGAAGTGTTGCTCACATTGCTCACTGCCAGCCTGTCGCAGGCGCTGCCTCACTCCCCCTCTCCCCCCATTAACTTCGCCTTCAACCTCTGCCGCATCATTGCCTTCTCCTGAGGGTTCCCTATTTATATAGGGGAGAAAACGCAGTTGCTGGGACTGGAAATATTTTGTTACCTTTTTCTACTTAAGTGCAAGGCATTTTTATCTGTGCTCTCTGGAGACTTATGCTACAGTGGGACTGATTTTATCCACTTACTCAATGCACTTTAGTTCAATAATGATTACAGAACTTCTACATAATATATTAGGTATAGCTGATTTCCCAGGGTTTGTAGCCCTCTGTGATAGTTTGTTATGAATGACACACTCCTCAACAGTCATGATGTAAAAGCAATACCAGCAGTGGCCTGGGAAGGAAGAAGAGGCAAGCATTCAGCTGGAAAACCTCAAAGCCTGTGGATAATACAACCCAACAATAATGACCTGCTTTTTTTTTTTTTTTTCATTTAATCCTTGCTCTTCAGCTCCTCAGGCTGTCAGTGGCTCTTGGAATCTATGGAGTTCAGGCAGCCTAGGCCAGATTCCGAAACCCTCCTTTACCAGAGGGGTTTGGCAATGCTGGCTCCCCTGCAGGACTGGGTTGACCTGGTCTCTTTTTCTCACTTGCCTTTTCCTTCTTCTTCTTTTGAAACTGGAAGCTGTGCTCTTCAGCTTGCTCCACTCTGGATTTAGCAGTTGGGAGCAAGCCTTTCACAGCCAGCAGGCCCAGGCCCACGGTGCCTGATGTTCTTGCAGAAAGCCTGCAAAAAGTTTGTTTTCTTCAACAACAAAAGTAGCTGTTTATGTGGTCAAGGCCTCCTTCACGCCTGAGGTTACACTGTATGCCCTTACGCAAGAAACATGGTCCTAAACTTTCTTTAGCCTGAGAGATTTTCTATGCCCATATCCAAACCTACAGAAGCAGCAAGGCATCTCCATCCTCTGCTATCCCACATGCTAGTGACCCTCTGCCCACGTTGCTTCTCATCTTGAGAAGGCCCAGCTGCTTGGGAGCCTGATGGCAGAGAGCATCCAACTCCAAGCTATAAAGCCTAAGACTGACTCATTCAAAGATGCTTGGAGTTCTCCACACTGGAGTTATCAGCTTAAACCGAGCACCTTGCTAATCTTGCTGTCATCAGCCTCCCCACTCGGTGGTGATGGTGCTCTTTTTCTTTTTTTTTTTAAACATAAAGTCCCCATTTTACTCATTTTTCTGCTAATCTCTTAGTTTCAGTAATGGTTTTTGGCAACAAATTCCGCAGGTTCATTGCTGCTATTCCCTTATTTACTTCTCATGCAATGGGGTGTGTGGCTGCTGCAATCATTACTGCCTAGTGGGAGCAGCCCCCGTGGCCCTCAAGAGACCAGGGACCAGTCGGGGATGCTGCTGCCTCTCACCCAGCCCCATCAGAGCCACGCAGGGCAGCTCTCATCCCTGCTGCAGCCCCACAGTTGCCTGATTGACGTCAGGAAATAGCACAAGGGAAGCTGCTACCAGCTAACAGCTGTTTCAACAGTTTAAATCACAAGGCGAGCTGTAGGATAAATAAATAAATAAAGCCTCTGAAGTGACAAAACAAATGGCCTGGGTAGAGATTTGCTTTAAATAAAAGCTCTCTTGAAATACACATTATGGTGTATGTTGGGAAAATATGAAGAAGGGAGTG